>JAJKFJ010020793.1:0-25664 GCA_027382625.1 Tetmemena sp. SeJ-2015
GAGAGATATGCATTACTTTTTATTTCAAATGAAATTTAGTTATGTGCTTCTTGTACCAACTCTTCTTCATAAAGGGTGTTTTTGTGTGAACATAGCTTCGTCAGCACATAAAAATTACGCTATCCCTCTAACCTGGGGGGAAAAAATTTTCAAATTATAAAAAACTTACCCTAATTTTTATAATTAAGGGAATTAAATTTTTGGCTGGAAATTTGAGAAAGGAAAATTTCTTTGAAGTTTTCCGCCTTAAACTGAACCCTATCGAAAAGTTTGGGATATAAAATATTGGGAAATTTTAAAAAAAAATATAAAAAATTTTAAAGGGAATTAAAGTGTGGAACTTATATTTTTTTTAAATTTTGGGTTTTAGAATTTTCTAAAAAGTTTTACAGTCTTTAAATTCTATATTTAATCATCCTTTAATTTCTATACTTATATTTTTTAATTTGTTTATTTTTATTTTTTTAAAATTTTTTAAAATTTTAAAATTGTTTTTGTTTTTTAAAAATTTTAAATTTTTAAAATATTTGTTAGTCCTTTAAATTTAAAAGATTAAAAATATATCGCCAAAAAGGAGCAAAAGGGGAATCCGAATTTTAATAAAAACCAAGATTATTAAAAAATTTTAAAAGTTAAATTTTAAAATATATTTTTTAAAGTTAAAATTGTGATGGCCTTAAATCGGTGTTGACACAAATATTATTCTAAAGATTTTCTAATTTCATATTAAATATTCTTTTGAACGATTAAACTCATTTTTGATTAAAGTTTTTGATTTTTAATTAAAATTATAAAAAATAATTTTTAAATTTAAAATTTTTTATTAAAGGGTTTAAATTTTAAATAATATTTAAACTTGAAAATTAATTAAATGCCCTCTCATTAATTACTTTCTAATTTTTTTTCTATTTTTGATTGTGTAAATTGGATATGTATCTAAACAATAAAAGCACAGAAGTAAAATTATAAGATCTGTATTCTAATTATCTCTATACTAGTTAAGTAGTTAAAAATATATATAATATACCTATTTAAGAGTAATTATCTGTTTAAATCATATTAGCATCTTATAAATAAGTTGACTTATAAATATATTTTATCGATCTTTTATAATATTTTAGTTATATCAAATTATTATTAGCCCATGATTACTAAATGCTACAAAAAAATTAAAATAGAACTCTTCATTATAATTTAGTACTATTAAATAATCTATTCATATAAGGTCTTTTTTATAATTTTTTCCTTTTAATAGTTTAAAAATTTACCATTTTTTTTTTAAATTTAAAAAAAATAATAAATTTTGTATATGATTAAAAATCAAAATCACAAAATGCCTTTTTCAGTTAGGTTATTAATTATTTTAAAAATTGAAGAAATATTAAAAAATTCATTTAAAAATTTTTAAAAAAAATTTTTATAATCTTTTTTTTTTTTCTTTAGATTTAAGTATATTAAAGGGATGAATGAAAAATAATGCATGCGGTCAGTTCTAAAGTCTAATCAAACTTTTCATTTTTTTTTGCGGTAATTTAAAAATTTTACAAAAATTTTTTAGTGTTTAAGACTCAATAAAAATTTTTTTTTAAAGGGTGGGTAAAAACCATTTTGGCAAGATCGCCGAAGCTTCCTCAGGCCGAACTTCTACCGACACCCACAAGCTGCCTACCGATATAGACCTGTCTTGCAGAGCCTTTGTAGCCGCTCGACCTCATCTTGCCTCACGATGCACACTCGCCCTTTTATTCACAGGTACTTACTTTTATACTCATGACGTACTCGAAGCCCGCAATTCATAAATATGAATTGGTGATTAAATTTGTTCATAAATAGTCTGAATGCTTAGGCGACTAAACTCTGCATACACCGAAGAATAAATTTCCCCCCCTTTCCCTTCCCTAATATAAAAAAAAGTTCTTTTCTCTTTCCTTAAATACTTTTTCCCTAATTATTCAAAATTTTTAATTATTAAATTAGAAATTTAAAATAGGGGGCCAATTACGGGAAAATTGGGAAAAAAATTTTAAGGGGAATTAGTTGCCATAATTGTCTTTAAATTTAAAAGGGGGAGAAAAGGCTATTGCCCCAAAGCATTTGTACATAGGAAATCCCCTTTTTTTGGACCCTATATTAAGGGGTCCCCTTTTAAACCGATAGGGGCCCCTTAAGGGGAAAATGATAAATTGTTAAAATAGAAAAATAAATTTTGGGGGAGGATGAAACGGTTATATTGTAAAGTATTTTTTGGGGTTCTTTGAGGAGAAATATTCCAGGCTATACGGGCATTCCAATACTTGTATTGAAGGTGCCCCCAAAAACTGCTGAGTGCCCTTGGGCCTACGGGGTGTTAGGCTTTTTTCCTTTTCTAATTTTAATTTCCGAAAAATTTACAAATTTTTTTTAAGGTTTTTGTTGCCAAATAAGAGCAGAAGCGCAAAAATGATGGTAGGGGTTTTTTATAGGGATTGAGTCAACGCTTTTTCAATTTAAATTAGAGGGGGAATTTCTGGAAACTTTTTTGGCGTCACGGGCTGAAAATGTTTTAATAGGAAAGAATTTTTTTTAATTTTTGGGGTTTTGAATTGGGAAATTTTACCCCTTTTCTTTTAAAAAATTTTGGGAATTTTAAAAATTGGTTTATTAAAATTTTAATTTCCCCAGTTTTCGGGGGGGAAATTCCCATTTGATTTCAAATTAAAATTTTAAATAAAACTAGGGTTAGAAAAAATGATTTTAAAAGAAAAGGAAGGGTTATATGAAAAATTGTTTTTAAGATTATTTAAAGATTAACGACCCTGAAATTGGATTACCCAGAGCTAAAAGTATAATTTTGCTTTTCGAGGTGTCAGGTGCTTTATTATAATCTGAGTGAGATAATTTCACACCAGGTCGTACCCATAACCGCATCAGGTCTCCAAGGTTAGCAGCCCCTTGGAATTATTTCCAAAAAAAACAACCTTTCCCTTAATTTATTTAACTTAAAACTTTTTAAAAACAAAAGGATCGTACGTCATATAAAAGATCACAGGGAAACAAAATTAAATTTTAAATTCCCTAAAAAAACAATTTCCCTTTTGAAATGAAAGCTGCTTTTTAAAACCATAACCCCTCAGAAGATAAATTAATGGAAAAATAAAATGACCTGAGAGTAGTGGTATTTACGACGCCCTAAAGCTCCCACTTTTACTAACCTCCCCGGCCCTTTAATTAAATTTTTAAAGGGTCTTCTTTTCCCTAAAATAAGAATCCTTAAAGAGTCATAGTTACTCCCCCCTTTACCCGCGCTTGGTTGAATTTCTTTACTTTGACATTCAGAGGGACTGGGGAGAAATAATTAATGTTTGATTTTTTTGTGAGCGCATTACTTTTTTAACCCCGAGTTAAGACCCCCATCGCCAGTTCTGCTTTTTCCCAAAAAAGGCCCCCTTGGGATTATTATCAATTTTAAGGGAAACATATTGGGGATTTTCCCCCCCGGCCCCTAATATTCGCTTTAGATTTTTTATGAGAGTTTGGCTGGGGCGGCACCTCTGTTAAAAGATTTAAAGCAGGGGTCCCAGGGTTTAAAATAAAGAGAACAGAAATTCTTTTTAGCCCAAAAAATAAATAATTTTGGACAGTGGGAATCTCGTTTAAACCCTTCTGGGGTCACTAATTAGATACGAGGGATTTTGGGGTTATAAAGATTGATTTGATATTCATTTTCTGGGCGGATCGCTCCCTTTCCTAACCCCCTTTTACTGTCGTCGTTTCGATTTGGGAAAATTATTTGACTTCCCCCTTTTTCTACATTATTTATTGGCCCAAAAATTAATTTTTGACTTAACTGGGACAAAGGGGATTGTACCCCTAAAATTTAAAAAAGCCCATCTCACACGTAAAAAAACCGTCTTTAAATTTAATTGAAAATTTATTTTTGGTTAAAAGTTATTGGATATGGAAAACCAATTTTGGGCAAAATTTTGAATTTAATAAAAACCCCGTTTAAAAAAGAATTGTTTAAAAAAAATTAAATTATAATAAATTAATTAGAAGATTTGATCTTCAATAATAGAAATTTTAAAAAAAGGGAATGCTTGATTGCTGAATAAATAAATGATATCAAGGATAATTATTTGAAAATATTAATCTCATTAAATTTCAATTATCTTTAATTTGATACAATGGCTTAAATTCTTTTATTTTATTAAGTTAAACCATTATAAAGTGCTCTTTAATAATTAAATAAAACATTGGCTAATTAAATAATTAAGCAGAGCCTTTGTAGCCGCTCGATCTATAAAATTAATTGAGAAATCAAAAGTATTGTTATTCTAATTATTATTCTAAAAATTAGAAAGTCAAAAACCAATTCTTCATCTATTGTTAAATTTTTTTCCAAAATTAATTATAAAAGATTGAAAGAATTTAAAGTGATTATATATTAAAAATAAATGATTTTAAATGTTTTTTAAAGTGAGCGCAGTCCTTACTTTTTTTAATTTTTGAATACCCAAAAAAAAAAAAAATGGAAAAGAAGGTCCCTTGAGTTTTCCCTTTGTGATCTTTGCTAGAACAACTTAGCCTACTGTATTATCTTCGTGATAATCATCTGAGGACAGGAGACATATATCATTGAAATCCAAAAAGCAAATTAAAGATGCTTTCAATTTAGAACTAACCCTTCAAGCAAGTCAGATACAACAAGAAGCACACTCCCACTACTAGTGAAAACCAAGGAGCTCTCTCTTCCAACTAAAAGCCTAAAGACACAACAGATATATTCAATCAGACTGGAGATTTGCTGATGACTTTTATCACAAGCATCAACAAGACATCAAATTAATAAAAAGTTAAGCAGATAAACCTAATAAATAATTACTAAATGCAGGCGATGCAAACAAAGCTGCCAAGCTGCAATTCTAAGAGTAAGTAATTTAAATTATCGATTCTTAAAAATAGTAAAGGACCTATAATGATAATATAGATGAGAATTAAAAAAAGATAATTAAATAAGATATTAAAATAAAATGGGAGGAATCAGTGGAAGCTGAAGTGAATCCTATTTAAATATTTATTTTACGATTCAATTCAGTTTAAAAATCTAAGAGCTTTAAATCCTTGAAACATTTGTGAGGGAGCGCTAAATTCATAGTTATAAACGACACAAGTTTTTCAAAGGTTGATATTTGGTGTCTACCATTTTGCGCACGATAGGCTATTGAAAAAACTGCAGATGAGGGGGTTGAATCTGTGATTTCAACAGCCAAGAATTTGCAACACCCCTATTTTTTAATTTAACTAAAACCCATTTTAATTTAATTTTCAACGATAATCAATTTATAATGTATGGGTAGAAATTTAAAGCAAAATCGAAGACTTAGCAAAATTTTTAAGAATTAGGGGTTAAGGGAAATGTAGATTAAAATTAAATTGAATTCAATGATCTATAGTATTTATCATTTTTATCAAAATATATTTTTAAAAGACCTTAACTCCAGGGATGTAAAACAATCTCAACTCCAATTCTACAAAAAATAAAGGTACGCAAAAGCACTTTTATTTCAAATTTCTCATTCTACGAATTTGACTATATTATCTTTGTATTCTTAATCGATTTTATATCCATATTTTTTTATTTAGAAAGTTTAAATGTTTTTTAATTTCAATTATTTCCTGTTTAAAAAAAGGGCTGATCCCCACTGCCAAAATTGTGAAATAAATGATTTTTATTCTTATTTATCAATTGCAAAGATACATTAACAATTTTATAAAAGGAAGTAAACTTCCTATCTAACTAATTATTTTTTTCTAAATGTATAAAATTAGCAATAAAAACAAATATTATTCATAATATTGTAGGATTAGTAAAACTTTTGAAAAGTTATATTTCTATATGATTTCCGCTAAGCGGAAATTTTCCGCTTAGCGGAAATTTAGCCCCTCCCGGATTTTAAATTAAAGGATAGATATTTTAACAATTTTTATAAGTTCTATAATATTATTGCTTTAAATAACGTTTGCTAAAATAAAAATTATTCTTAGGCATTAAGAACTAAATTCCCATTTTATAAAGTTCTATTTTTATTGGCTCAGCTGAAAAATTTATCCTATTGATAAAAATATTAAAACCCTATTAAAATTGAGGGTAAAAAAAAAAATCGAAACTCTATTAAGGAATCTAATGGATAAATAAGATCCTCTTTTAAAGAGTAATTTTCTTTAGTAGGATTAATTTTCTTCTTTTAACTTTAGACTTCCTATGAAGGTCTTTTGGCTTTTGACTGGATTTATAAATATTTTTAGTTTTTAAGAAAAATTAAGTAGGTAAATAAATATTTTGCTTATAGGAAGCTAAAAGCTTTCTCATTTAAAAAAAAAACTATTCTGAATTTGTTTAATCTTCTATAATGCAATGAAAAGCAGAGGCTTCATAGTTTCTAAAAAATTATACTTACTAAACTTTATGTGTAGAGGATAAACCTATTTCAAAAAGTGGTATTCCATTTGATCTAAGTGAAGTGAGAAGTTCTACCGATATGATACTACTACTTCGCTTTAAAACTATTACTCCCAAGAGAGAAACTTTAACCTTTTTTGGCTATAAACTAATAAGTAGACTAGTAGGAATAACTCCAACTATAGTCAGAAACATTTGTCTCAATCAAATTAATGACAACCAAAATAAATAAATTACTACTAATCGAAAGCACAATCAAGTTAGAAATTTAAACTAAGAACATCTCAGCTTTTTAGTTTCTTAAGAAACATTAATTTAATAAGCAGGCATGAGCTTGGCAGAATGATGCATTATGTTTCATAGACAATTTCCTGACCTTTTTCTCTCAAGCTCTAAACTGAGATCAATTTATTTCAAGCATAACATAAAGAGAAAAGCAATTGTAACTTAAAAATTTCAGACAAACAAATAGCAATAAAAAATTCAAGTGCTAGAACAAGAGATGATGATCCTCATATAAAACTCGATTGACGAGAGAAGAGAACTACTGTTTGTAGATGAAGTAATGTTCACTACAGCAACAAAGCTTTGATTAGATTACAGTAACAGGAATGATAATATCAAAGTCAAGGATAAACTTTACACTTAGTAAAGTTATGCAGTAGTTTGTGGAATCTCAATTTCCTAAGGAAAAGAATTATTTTACACTCATGAGAGATCTATTGACACAGATAAGTTTATGGATTTCATCGTGGGAGCTCATGAAATATTCAAAAATAGAAAGCTAACAATATTATTGGATAACTTAAGAGTACATCACAGTAAAAGAGTTAAAGCTCTTTGCAAAGATTTATAAATTGAGCTCATATTCACTCCTCCTTACTCCCCATAATTCAACCCCATAGAAAATTTTTTCTCTCTATTGAAGAATCAATATAAACGATTGAAGATGAGAGCATCCCTCAATAATGAAAAAATTAATGCAAGGAAACTAATTACTTAATCCTTCAGTAAAATAGATGACAGCATAGTTTAATAGTTATGTGTGAATAAACTTATTAAGTTAGGATTAATTCTTAAGTGAAATTATTTCATATGTTAAATCTTAACTTAGATATGTTTTATGCCAAACCTTCATGACTATGATTTATTAAAGCAGGAGATTGATTTTCAATCATTAGTACATTAGGTTGGTATGTAGTTTTTTAAGCAGAGCTGGGACCTTCATTATTTTTAAATCTTTTGAGTGTAGTAACAGGAGGAGGATTTGGTTTTTATCTTCTAGCTTTATACACTTTTGATGATTGCTTCATGAGTTAAAGAGTCCTTCCGTTTTTCTCTTTGAAATAGATTTAGTAAATTGAAATCTTACTTGATATGAAAGGATGACTAGTTAGTTGAGAGAGCCACTCATCGGAGATTAGGATGAAATCATTTTTGGATGATCCATCAGAAGCAGAGTTTCTTTTATCCTGAGTGAGCTTAACAATGTGATTCAAATATTCAGGCTGGAGAGTGTTGACTATATTGAAGAAGTATTGCCTGTCTATAGGTTTTTGCTCTTCATCCATGTCAGGTAGGAACCTCAAAAGTTCTGAATCGTCCTTGATTCCCTTGAATACTTGTCGAACAGATAACTCATCATATTTTGACACCTTTGTTATTTTGACATCTTACATTTTCAAAAGCAGTTTGTCACCTTTGAGAATTTGTCTAAAGTAATCTCTGTTCACTCCCTCAATCGGTGGCATGTAGTAGCTCACTAAAATATAAATTTATTTGTCAATTTATTTTACGTATTTCCGTGAAGTAGGAGTAGAGGTCTTGCTTTGATCTAAATCTTCCCACCAATTCCTAAGGACCTATTCTCATCAAAGTTTCGTCCATGTTGCCATCCATTGATTCCTCAAACTGGTCCCACTTTCTTTTTGAAGATTCCATATTCTAAAATAATAGTCAAAGTTTATTAGGAAGATTTTATAATAAACTGGATGATTTCTTATAGTAAATAGCTCAATAAAATCAAAAGTATAAATTGAGGAAATAGAAATCATTTTAGAGTGATAAATTTTTAATCACAAGTTTAAAGATGAATTTGTGATAAAATGATAAATTTTGTGATTATTTGTGATTTATTGTGATTTTCTGTGATATTTTCTGATCTGGAGGGTAAATTAGGCCTTACTTACTAAATAGTGTTGAGTAGGCTGTGATTGGGTTTTGTGATTTTTTAGTTGTCCTATTTACTTAAAGTTTAATAATAAATTATTAGCCATAATTTAAATAATACCTAATATAAATGAAGGAAGATAGGAGCGCACTCTATGATAGTGATGACTCTCGATGTGATGATGACTCCAGCTTTGAAGAGGAAGATTTGACTAAAGCTTCAAAAGCTCACATCAAAGCAAAATAAAAGTAATCAAAGCAAACCATTTTGGGAAAGAGAAGTAAGTCTTCTAAAATTAGTTAATTGCTTATAGAATCAAAGGAATAGCATGGATTAGCAAGCAACGAAGATGCAATTGAAATCCTATAAAAAATCACAAAAGGATTCAAACTCACAATGAAAGACATCCAAAACCATAAACAATTGAAAACACATCCCCTTTCTGATTATGAAGTTGATGAAATAAGAGACTTCATTAGGGTAAAGAGATAAAAACTCTAAAGATAAAATCCATAACTTTCCTCTCTTAAAGAAGAGCCAGATGACCTTCTCAATTATCTTTCCAACTATTATCTTGAACAATAAAAAGAAAGTGTGATGCAAATAAAATAAGAAAAGCTAGCTATTGAAATAACAACCCCCCTCTAAAACCAAGAGACTTAATTACAGTAAATCAAAATTTCCAAATTTATTTTGGAAAACTATAATGACCTTGAGATGGAGATAAAGCTTCTCGTTCAAAAATCGCTCATAGAAAAGTTTGTCGAGGATCCAAAATTAATGATAAATTGTCAAGAGTATTAAATAAATCTTGAGTAGGAAAAATTGGAAAAGCTATTTAAGAATAGAGAATTAGACTCATTAAATCTAGAGCTTAAAAAGTTGAATATTAATCAAGTCCTCAATATACATTTCAGAATGTCCAAAGTATTAACAACATTGTAGTATGAAGGATAAACTCTATTCCACACCTTATATCCATTCTTGAACTCTACTAAAATTGCTGATAAGATTAGTGATTAAAAGCAAGACATTTTCAAACAAATGATTCTAACTCTCAACAGATATTTGCAAGACAATGACATTCCCTATAACCCTCACTTTATTGGACTACTTTCTGAACTTTGTCCATTGATACTTAGAGATAATAATCATATAGAGGAACACTCCGCTGCAATAGAAACTTATGTCAAAGAGCTTGGTTTTAATCCTATTGAGTCTGAACTTATTTCTAAAAATCCTAAAAATTTCTTTTGGCCTGGCTTCATTAAGAAACTTTAAAGTTGCTGTCAAAAATCAAAATAGGTATTGATAGAATTCATTTCAAAAATACAAGTTCTCTCCGATCCCTATATTAGTTTAGACGAGCTTCTCGAACTCCTAAGATGTAGAGACATTTTGTTTACTCTTATTAACAAAAAAGAAAAAATAAAGCTACCTCTTGAAAGATGCTTGGTGATTCTTTAATCAATAAAAGATTTCCAAAAACAAGACATCATTAATGTTCTTGAATTGGATGAATAAAATTGGATGAGAGAAATTGCAAAAAGAACATCTTAAAGCTCAACTAAGAAGTTAGAGTAATGTAGGAATGCAGACACCAACTAATAAATTTTTGAAGAAACAATTAAGGAATTCCATTAAAAGAGAGAGGTAACTTTGGAAGAATTGAAGCAAATTTCAGAAAAAAGTTGAGAATGTTTGTGACTAGTATAAACACAATGAATATTAAGCAACAATCGCAGCTACAGTTTTGAGCTGCTCGAGTAGCACTATCCAATGCCATCTGCCAACTGCATCTTGGAAAACTTGGATTATTAGTTTAATAGCAGAATATTGGAAATAGAGAGGAAAGAAAGTTTTGATCATAGTCCTAAATGATATCCTCAAAACATAAGCACAGAGATAACTTCTGCCTCTCGGAATAAATTTGAGTATTGAAACTATAGAAAATTTTTATGGTCAAAAGAATGTTCATGAAATCACAATTGTGGATGAGTACGACTAGATAATTACAGCACATCCTTTTAAAGTAATTCAAGGAAAAATTTTTGGAATTTGGGATATGACTCTAACACAATGTTATCTTTTCAGCGCTACTTGTGATCCTGGCATATAAAGAATCATTCAAAAAACTTTAGGATAAACTAAAATCCTTTCATTTTAAAGTGAAGTTGAGTATGTGTCAGGAATTCAGTAAGACTTAGGAGGAGATATAGAAATATTCAAGAAGTAATCGGAAAGAGTGGATCACACAATTAAGTATATTGAGAAGTACTCTAAGCACATTCCTTTGATTATCTTTTGCGATCAAGACACTCATGATAAATACGAGAAAATAATCAAACAATTAGGAATAATCAATTTTAGGAGAGGGGTGTCAGTAGAGAATTTAGATGAAATATAGCAATGGCACTCGGGAGTTTTTATGCTAAGCCCTGAGGAGTGTTGTGGATATAATACTAGATTTAGATAGGATGCGAAAGTAATCATTTCTTGCAACGTAATTTCTGAGAGTCAGTATTAGTAGATGAGAGGCAGAAGCTCCCGAACTAGAGGGATACTGTAGTCAGTCTATCTAGCAGTGAGTAACTAATCCAAGAGCTAGATCATTCAAGGCATGAAATAACTTTCAATGCAACAATTATTTGATGTTGAAAAACTACTCGAACTAGTTTACAAACGAAGAAATACTAAACTTCTCATAGAGACTCTTCAACAAACTGCTGAAAATAAGGATGATGTCAGATCTTTATAGCATCTAAAGCAAGTCATCGGTGAAAAAGATTTCAGACGACTACTTTGAACATGATTCAACTTCGCTTCATTTAATCAGAGTAGGGTGTCTTAAATTAATTAGTTCTCAAAGAAAATCTATTAATTTTATATTTCCCCAAAAATTTTACTAACTGTAGTAAAATGAATGCTTATAAAGGCTAATCTCTTGTGTGCTATGATGCGCGGCTATTTTTCTTTTAGATATTTCTATTCTAGCTTAAATTTAAATGAATTAAGAAATTAAAATAAATGAATAAGATCAACTTAAAAATGTAAATTTCCCTGATTAGTTTAAATTCGGGCCTACCAATCTCTAATTCATCACACTTTCATTTCCACGAATCTAATAATCCACCAATCTACCGCAGCTACACTTAAAGACCAGTCCCTTTGGGTTTTATTGAAGTCCTACAAGAACCATCTCGTCTTTGAGTGCAAACAGTATCAGGAAGTCAGAGAGTGATTCACGACCAAAACGGAGTGCCCCAAGGAAGAGAGTTCAACTCCTACAAGTTACTTCCCCACTCGTCCTTTTTTTATTCCGCTGCTCTATTCACCCTTCTTTCTTTCTTTTGACACCGAATCACTCACAAACACGGCCTATGGTCACTTGTAGGAGTTGAACTCTCTTCCTTGGGGCACTCCGTTTTGGTCGTGAATCAACTCTCTGATTCCTGATACTGTTTTTGCACTCAAAGACAAGATCGGTTCTTGTAAGGCTTCAATAAAACCAAAGGGCTGGTCCTTTAAGTGTAGCTTGCGGTGAATTGGTGGATTATTAGATTCGTGGAAATGAAAGTGTGATGAATTAGAGATTGGTAGGCCCGAATTTAAACTAATCAGGGAAATTTACATTTTTAAGTTGATCTTATTATATTATAATAATTATACTGATAGGGCTTAACAGTTATGTCCCGAGCTAACTCAAAATTATGCCACTGAGGGTGCTAGAGGACTCACCTGAGTTATTATCCAAACTTCGTACTGCATCTCTGCTACAATTTTGATGGTGTTAGAACTCAGCCGTCCCTTCCTGTGGTTTTCCGATTATGAAGTAGTTGAGTCAGGAGAACCATCAACGTCAAGATCCGCCATACGCTCTGTAAAATTAACCATTGAACCTTAAAGCGCGATTTCCTGAAGGCATCCTTCTTACCGATTATCAGTCAACCAGCAGCTAATGCTGGTGCTCTCACACAGAATCTCTCTAGAGAATCTCTTATAGAGTGTTATATTACCAATTATAATAGTCTGCATTCCTCTCTTGCTATTTATATGTTTGTGTATTTGTATTATTAAATTAGATAGTATGAATCTTCAGTGACTTGCGTCTCCTCCTCGAGTTGCCACTTATTCACTGACTTTCTAATTTTATATGGATACGATAGCATTAGATGATCAGCAAATCAATTTTTAAAATACAAGAGTTATAGCAATTATTTGCTTAAATTAAATTACATTTAAAGAAAACGGGCTTTAAAAGAGACAAGCAACCACAGTAACTGTAGCTCAAGATGAAGACTAGACCATAAATATTCCTTCAACTATTTAGCAATGATGCAAATGCTAAACTATATTATTTTGAAGCTAAGATAAATTGTTCATCATTTATGTTTTAGTAATAGAACTGAGAATGGAAAATATCAAAATAAAGCAAAAATAGAAGAATGTATGCAGCGTTTCTAATGCCTCAAATTAGGCCTATAAAGTTGGTTCCAAATTCAAAATCTATAGTTAAAGCAGGGGATAACTTGTAGAATTCGGTAAATTATCATCTGTTAGCCTTCATTTGTTTTTAAAAATATATATATATATATATATTTACATGATCATCTAATGCTCTATCATTCCCATCATTTTTCTCTTCGCACAGAAGTCTTATAGTAATCTACTTAAATTCTTAAGACACCGGGTAATCCCAACATTTGAGCAACAGATTTTGCAGATTAATTAGCAACAATTTTCAAATCTTCGTTTTCTTTTAATTTAATTCTAATTTTATTTAGATTTAGCCTATAATAATGAAAACTATAGTAATTTATGTTCCTTCACTATAAAAGTAAATGTTTGAAAAAGAAATATTTTAGAAGAGTGTATTATTATTTATGAGTTTATTAAAGTTGCTATTATGTTTAAGGTGTATGATGTAGTCGCTAATAATATGTAAAATATTTTTTTCTCTCTAGTAATTTTACCTCAGCAAATGTGGCAATATGCTTCAAATCGGCACAATAAATTTTTAACCTCCCATAACAAAAATTTTAGAAAGCATTTAATTTATAGGCTTCATGAATAAGATTTTAAACTACTATTCACAAGTACATCTTAAATTTAAGAAAGGATATTTAGCTATCAGCTAAAACAGATCTTGCTATCCTATTAAAAAGAAATAACTTCAAAAACTTCTCACTAACAAATATAATTTATAACGTTTACTTATTTCGCATTTAGAAACTCACTAACCTTTATCTCTTTTACAACATTAAGATATTACTTTAAAATACCAAAATTAGGGAAGTGATGAATCCTTCTCAAAACTATTGTCTTTATCTTACAGGTTGAATATGAATTCATGATTGTCGATCGATTTATCTTAGAAAAACATAATAATATATTACTTTTAAATTAAATTAACTCTACTACAACAACAACTACATCAACTACAACAACTACCTCCACAACTACAACAACAACAGCATCAACAACAACATCAAGACCAACTTCTAAAACTTGAAAGTGGTTGGAGGCAAAGATCTAAGACAAGGAAGGATTCAATCAACAGTGACTCGTCTTCGAAGGCAAGCTAAAACAGTTACAAAACTATGCTTTCATTTGCGCACTTTTTAATAACATCCAGAACAACAACAACTATCACCGATTAAAACATTCAGAGAGAATCTACTATCATACTAAACAGACAACTTCTTTAAGCGAGGAAACAAAAACTATAACTCGGACTTAGGTGGTGATGTCCCTGTTCTTGATGATGATCTTGTTATAGATTACTACCTCATTAAATTTAAATTAATAATGCTATATCTCTAATTTAATATATAGCACATTGCTCAATAACTTTATCTCAATGCCTCGATCATCTATTCAAATTCAACTTATAATAATGAATCTTAAAATATTCATAAAAATATAGATGAATAATTATTAAAACTTCGTGGCTGTTATATTGGTTAAAGCAACTCCTGATCTGCAGCTTGCTGGATAGTATATCTAAGTTTAATGTTTATTATTTAAATAATCTGAAGAGCAACCTCAGGATCCGACTACTCATCCTCATCGTCAATATCTTACTAATCTTAACTTTGGTCGCTTATAACTCTTAGCTTAGCACTCCCATACTCAATTTGTGAGGAGATAAAGTTCTTCAAAATTTATTTTCTATAGAATAATATAAAATTATTCAAATTGGACACACTTAACTGCCTCTGATTCAATGCATTTTAATTTCATTTACAAATTAATATAATTTTCCATTTAATTCTTATATATAATATAATTATTGTAAGTTCATACTTTAAACTATATTATTTTCAAGATTAAATTGTTTTATCTTTTTAATTTAAATTACACAACTTTTTATAACAATATTTGCTTAAAATTTAATTTAGAGTTTATATATTTATTTATATGATGGAATGACAATAATGAGAAGTTTCGAGCCCAGGGCCTTTGGGGGCCCCAAATCCAAAACAACTTGGTCTTCCGAGCAGGCCCCGACTACCCTATCCTCAGAGCCATTCCTTTTCCCGAAGTTACGGAACTATTTTGCCGACTTCCCTTAACAAATATTTTATTATCATTAAATTAAGTGATTAAAAATCAGAAGCTAATATTTTTAGATTCCTGTAGCAATCTATTGTTAAATCATCTGTTTTTGCTTTATAAAATGTACTCAGCAACTCTATTTTGCATAGCTCCTCTTTCTTCAAGTAATCCATGATTTTATTATAAACATTTAAACAATTTTATTCATTTAAATAATTTAATGAATCCTTCAAATATTTTTAAAATATTTAAATAAATTTTTATCCTGTTTTATTTTATCCATTATACATTATTATAAGTTACAAATTTAGCATAAAACTATTAAACATAGAGTTATTTAATAAGTGAAGTATTAATTTAGCGAAAGTTTAAAAGCTTTAACCATTATATTTAATTAAGCAGGCACCTTTGATAAATTATATAATGCCAATATAAGCAACAATATAATTAGAGTATTGTGATTTTGGTAGATGAGCGTTATGGTTGTGTTTCTAAATGTTAATATCATAAGATTCTCTTTAAAATGAGAAAGAAGAATCCCTCTAAAGGATATATTAACGTTATTTTATTACCCTAACTAATTTTATCAAACTTGCCTTGAAGTCTAGAAGTTTTTCTCATGTTATACAAGTCTTTCTTTGTTCTTTGTAGGAGATGAACTTCGATATGAATGATAACAAAGACTATAGCATTAAGAAATATACCCATTTTTATTTTTGAAATTTAAGTAGATAATAAAGTCCCTCTGTGAGGTCATCATGATCTATAGTTCATCTTTGCCATGAAAGCTGGCTTTCATGGCAACCTATAAATAAGTAACTATGAACATAAATTTAAAAGGAGCGAATATATTTAGAACTTTTAATAATTTATTTTTCCTGTGTCTGATGATGATCATACTTAGCTAAGATTCTGAATGTTCTGAGTAGTTTTTCATAAGAAGCATGACCTTCTAGAATTTGTTCTTATCTTCAACTTTTTCTTAATATTTATTGATCGTTATTAGTTTATCTGTGAGGATAATGATCCTTGAGAAAGAAGAAAAGTAAAGCTATGTCCATCTTAAGAGAGCAATGTTAAAATTAAAGTATGAACTCCGGCAATTTGTTAATTATAGTGTAAATCTAGAGAAGAACTCTCCAAATCATCCAGGAATATATCTTTTTCGTCTTTTGTTCTTAACTCTATCTGAATCATTATCGGAGGTGCTCTTTATAATAATAAATTCGTTAACTTTTTACCCAAGGGGATATGAAATAGAATCAAGGTGAAATATTTTTGGCTTGCCAGTGATAATGAGTCATTTATTATTATTAAGATAAATGCTTTTCTTTTATTTGCCTTCTTCGCAATTAATTTCTTGTTTTGGTTTTTTATCTTTTGTAGAAGATGTCAGTTAATTTTTAATATTATAGCTAAAATTTATATGAAAATTGGAATTAAGTTAAAATAATAAATGAAGAGTTGTAAAATGTAAGCAGTTAAATTTCAAGCTATGTAGCTAAAATGGGGCTTGCTATGGCTTATTGAAATATAATATGAGTTTTTGTTTATTCTATCATTAAATAAGAGGTGTCTATGATTTTTTTATGTCATAAACTCCGAACCAAGAAATTAACCAAGTTCAAAAATTTATGACCGAGGTAACTCACTACACAGGCTACTAAGATGATATTGCAATGATCAAAGTTGCTTAGAATTTAATGCCTAATTTAATGGTAATAAAATCAACAAAAATCACAAACTTCAACTCCCACGGATTTTTAATTTATTTATCAATTATAATTTATTGAATTAATTATAAATTTTAAAAATAATTAATCATAATTAAATTTTTAAAAATAAATTCCTTTTTCATATTTTTTAAATAATGGAATATAAATACAACCAAAATAATTTTTCCTCTTTATATTGGTTTCATTAAGAATAGCGCCATAAAATTATATTGAATGACTGAGATTTGTTTAAAATATAGATAAAATAAATAATAAATAAAGAGCTGTAAATTGTAGTCCCTGAAATTTTGATATAGATTGTTCAATATGGGGCTTGTTCAATAGCTTAATTAATTTTATGATGAGTTTGTTCTACTGCCATTACTGTAAGATCTCTCTCAGATGAGTAATTGATGTTTTAATTTGAAGATATTATCGAAGCTTAAACTTGTGCACGAGGTAACTCGCTCATTTGATCTCCTACGAGCAAGTCAAAAGGATGAAAATTGCAGAAAATTTAATACTTAATCGAATAGTAATAATTTCAACTCAATAACCATCACTTTATCTCCCTAGGATTTTAAATTTTATAAATTTAATTATTAATGTTATTCTTATTTGTTAAATTCTAAACTATATTTAATAATTTGAAATATATAATAATATTTTATTAACTGAATTTAAGTAACGTTAATGTATTAACCTACATTTCGTGTGGTAACTCCATTATTTAGTTCTCTTATTAGTTAGGTACAGCCTCTGTGTATGATAAAAAAACTGCGTGTCGCGCTAAAGATGTAGTTGAGAAAGAAAAAGGATAGCTTCCTACTGTAAACAAAGGCGCTTCGAGGTATTAGTTTATTGTTTTTAAGCTGAAAAGTTTTGTTTATGTAAAATAGTCTCTACTTTACATACTAAACCAGCTAACAAGGTGCCCACTCACCTTATTTATCAATCCAGTCGCCAACTACATTCTTCAAGGTTCCAACATCCTAAATCCTCTTTAAACTACACAACCTTCAATCTAATTATTACTAAATTAGTTCGCCTCGAGTCGATTAACACAACAGATAAGATATAGATTGATGGCTTTACCAATCTGCCTTCTATTCTCTAAGCCAAATTTGATACCACTTCACGGATCCAATATTTAACTTTCTAATTTATTAATTTAAAATATCTGAAATAATATATTATAAATTTTCTAATTTAGTTTTATATTTTGGTTTGATTAAAATAGTTATGATCTCATAAGCTATAGTTTTTCTTTTGAAAAGAGATTTCATTTTGTTTAATTTAATAATTAGAACTTCTAATAAATGAATAAGAGTATATTTAAGGAGAGTGAGGCTACAATGAGTAGGAGGGCGTGAACGTTGTTGCGAAGCCTCTGACGTGAGTCTGGGTTGAACAGCGTTTAGTGCAGATCTTGGTGGTAGTAGCAATTATTCAAATGAGAACTTTGAAGGCCGAAGTGGAGAAGGTTTCCGTGAGAACAGCAATTGGTCACGGGTGACTCGATCCTAAGACATGGGGGAAATCCTTGTTAAGTGAGCGTTAGCTCGTAGTCGAAAGGGAATCACTTATTTTATCAAACAAATATTCTTCATATTAATTCATTTAATTAATTCTACAACAAATCTATTTTAAAAACTTGTAATCTTTTAGAATAGATTTGATCTATTCAAAGAAGTAATGCATCAATTTTAATTTCTTAACTAATTATTTTTTTAATGGGATATTTAATTTGTTTAAACGGGAACTTTGAAATAAGCTAATTTATTGTTGTCTCGAATAGATTATCTGCTAAAATTAAATTCTTATTGCTCTTTTTTTTGTTACTTTAATAGGCTAATGTTATAATTCTATATCAGGATCATTAAAATACTATTTTATTTTATAAGAAGAGAAAAATGTATTTGCTAAGTTAAATTTTTGAGTTTATAAATAATAACTCATAGAAAAATATAATTACTTATTTCTTAAGGATGATCTTGTTATTTTATGAGAGAAAGTCATAATTTTACTGATAATAAGGCTATTATAAGATTATTTATTCATTCTTTTAAATATGAAAATTCAAGGCTCTTAAATAAATTAAATTTAAGATTTAACAATATTACACTCTGAATTATTATTTTCAATATGAACTCGCCCAATATTTTTATTCAAAATTCACATTTACCAAAATAATTTTTTCGCATTTAAAATAGTTTAATTTATGATATAATTTCAAAGCTTTGTGTTTAATTATATAATTCCAAAGATCTATCCCCATCACGACGCATATTGCTGATTAATATTATTAAAGAACTAAAAAACATAAATATATATATAAATGTGAAATGAATATGGACTTATTTTCTCAGACCTAATTAATAAAATTAGAAAGTAAAAATCTAGGAACCGTAACGTAGCATCAAATTCAGTTTTGGATAGTTATCGAGATCAGCTGCCCATTGCTCAATATCTCTGTCGTGTTGTGTTATCCATCTAGAGGCGATAAATTTAGTAATCAGTCAGTGAATATTAAAAAATGGTTCACTGAAGGGTGCTTAGGTTATGGCGAGACTCGAAGCCATGCTAGAAGAACACTAATCCCCAAGTTTGATCTCATTAACCTACATTAATTATCCCTTCTCTTAGGATGGTAGGGTCCACAAGGAGAAGTGATTCTGATAAGATTGCTATAGGAACTCATGAGGTAGAAGTAAAGATATGTTCTTTGGAGATGATTTGGCACCTCATGTGGAGATAGTATTTCAGGCAAGACAGCTGGCATTATTCTGTACTATGTCATTTGTAGGTGTCACTATACACCAAAAAGTGTCCTTGACCTGACCAATACCATTTTTACCTCTAACACTACATCCAGAAACAAAAGAGTTTTTTTTGGGCTTAGCATTCTAAAGTCAGAGATCAGAGAGGTTGCTAACAGGGTTCTAATTTTTGGTTCAACTGGATTCCTTGTTTTCTAAAGTAGATGACTGGTCACAAAGACTATTGAAGTCATTAGTTGGCACTCCAGAGAAGATTATCCTAGTTACTCACGTGCTCTATTTATATCCTTACTTGAATTTCTCTTAATTCAGTTTTAATTCTTAAATTCTCACAGACTTTTTGTAGACTTATACTTGAAATACTGTCCATTATCTTTATCAACAAAAACTTCTGTTTACTCTCCCATTTACTTAACTTCAAGGATACAAAGTTTATAAAGCACAAGTTTTTAAAAGATTATTATAATATTAGGTTTAATCTCACTCTTATTTGTTCCATAATTCAATTATATATATCTATAATCTTCCTTATTTAGTATAAATCCTAAGTTAAATTAAATATAAAAAATAAATTATAATAAAGATATTTTAGTTTGAAGGATTTTTTTAAAGTGAAATGTAAGAGTGACCCTTCAGTCATAAATATATGCTTATCCTGAATACTTATACGTGCCAATTACATGATGTTGCAGAGTGAGTAATGACACTGCTCCTCAGGGAAAATTTAATGAATTAAATCTTCAATTCTGTTGACATCCTATCTTAGTCTATCAAAATATGTTGATCTCAATGTAGATTTAAAGATTTTCCACTAGTCATGTTTGAAATGGAACAAAATTATAATATAGGTAAAAAACTTTATATTTTTATATACTCAGGAGTGGTAAGTCACATATAAAAAAAAATACATGAAGGAGAATATTTATTTATATTTAGCTTCAAATATTACCCTACCAAAAGATAATAAATAAGTACTCAACAGTATACCATATCCTCTTCATCATTCCTCCTTGTTAGTCTAGCTAATCCTTTGAAGGAGAAATCTCCTATCTAGGGTCAGGTAGATCTAACATGATGATTATTTTCGTTCAATTACAGCTTAGGTGCTTAATATAAACTATTGAGCACTTTATTAAAATACTCTAACTCAATTATCTTGGATTTCCAAATTACAATTAATGAGCAGGGATTCCCAAACACTGATCTCTCGAGT
The DNA here is from genome assembly GCA_027382625.1 of Tetmemena sp. SeJ-2015. Lineage (NCBI taxonomy): Eukaryota > Ciliophora > Spirotrichea > Sporadotrichida > Oxytrichidae > Tetmemena > Tetmemena sp. SeJ-2015. The sequence goes on from JAJKFJ010020793.1 coordinate 20,876, forward strand.
TTCTGATAAGGGAATTGTAATTTTAACTTTCTTATTTATTTTAGGTAAGAATTTAATAAAAAGAGAATATCTTTCGATTAAGCATTAAATTTTCAAAGCAGTTTGATTCTTGCAACTTCTTTGTAGGAGGGCTATGGAAAGAGTTACCTCGGTCTTCAATCTTGAACTTGACTAATTTGCTGATTCTAAATTTTTAGCATAAAAAACACTTCACAGATAGCTCATATCGTTATGGCAGCAGATAAGACCTCTATGATAATTTACAGGGCTATTCAATATGCCTCATTTTGAGCTAGTTATCTCATAATTTAATTGCCAAATTTTAACTCTTCATTTATTATAATAACTTAAGTTCGATTTTCATTTAAATTTTAACTATAATAGAATCTATAAAATCAATTTCCTGTCAATAATAAGTTCTGCTATTAAGAATATAGTGACAGATAAATTTAATATTGCTTACTTAATCAGAACCTTATTCTATAGAACTAAAAATAATAAAAATATCCTACTCTTAAAATTTTAATTACACACCTCTATCAGAAGCTATTATATTTTAATTATTCATAATTCCTTCATGAAGTCCATTCAATTTATTTTTATCAAAAATTGTAACTTAGCTATAAAAGATGGAAAATAAATAAAGATCTATCAATTAGGATAATTTATGAGATAAATGGCCTCAAATTAATTAAATTACAAATTAATAAATTTATATAGCAAATATTTAATAAGGTTTAATAAGCACCATTGCAAAGAATACAAATAACATATTTAAATGAGAGAAGGGGGGATGAAAACAAATCGTAGAACAAGGGCCGAATCTCAGTGGATCGTAGGACAAGCCTACTCTCACTTATCTTCCTTAAGTTAAGTCTTAAAATACTCCCAAAATAATATCTTAACTTTTAATCAATGATCCTGTCTAATATTTAAAACAACATTAATAATTTATTTTTAATTTTTGCAAATATAAATCAATGAGAATATAATTAACAATTTCTTGGGAATTGATTACTATTTAATATGAAAATGTTTTTTTGCTCTTATTTCTAAGTAATAAAAAGCTTACTTAAAACAAACTTAATTTTCTTTTCTCCTAAGTATATACATCTTTGAGTAGAAAAATAATTATAGAATAGAATGAGGAGTAAAATAAATTTATTTAATAATTTTAATGATCGAAACGTTGCTTTCCAGGTTAAAATGAATTGGCGTTCAGTCATAATCCTACAGATGGTAGCTTCACAGCACTAGCTTTTCAGCTAACTGTATTTACCAATTATCTGAACCAACTGTTCCTCTCTTCATAATTTGGATTACTGTCGCAACATCACTTCATCAGTAGGGTAAAACTAACCTGTCTCACGACGGTCTAATCCCCTAAATATTTTCAAAATAAGTTTTGTGTAATTATTCATACTTTTTATCCCCACAATCGAGCAGGTTTTTCTTAAATAAATATATAAAATTTAAATTAAATCAAATATTAATACAATTGATATTTCAAAAATTAATATTTAATACACATCAAAAGGAAGCAAAAAATTATTTATAGAAAGAGAACTCATAATTTAAATTAAAATCCAAGAAAGTGAGAAGAGTTACTTATTTCCATAGAGGACACTACATTCATCGAAGTCTCATAAAGCTCCATAAAGTTGAGTTAGCAGAATCAGATCTAAAGAATGAAAGTATTATGAAATTAGTAGACCAAATTTTATATTTTCTGATTTAAAGAGAAATTAATAGTAGCAGAAGCATTATTGATACTTATTGTCAAAGAACCTTCAGTAGTAGTAGCACAATTAATTTAACACAAAATATTAATTCTTCAAAAATTACACGGAGCTTAAAGACTGGTTTTAGAAATCTAAAATCATCAGATGCTTATTAAAAAAGCTAAGATATATATATCAAAATTTATTTACAGATTTTTCTCAACATTTATCCTGAAACAACTCCTAAACATTTTGAAATGCTGATAATATTAAAGTCTTCAGGGAGATAGTCAAAAAATAATGTAGTAGAAATTTTTTGTTTGAATGATATATATGTCTGTTTTTAATTAATTAAGCTAATTTATTAATTTTTGTAATGGTGCGACCAGTAGAAGAACGACCACTGCATAGACTCTAACTTTGATCATCACCAATGCAAACCATACCGTGACACTAACTATTGGTGAATTCCTAGATCTCGGAAGCTACTCAATTGGACATTTCCACATTGGACTATGGATGAGATAGTTCTCAACAACTTCTACAACGACATTGACGGAGATACCTTGAGACAACATTGTGCCAAGTTTTCAAAAACTCAAATTTGGTTGTCACCAAGGAAGAAATGACTATGAGATCACCACACCTAACCCAGACAGCAACGACAATGCCGGTGATTACATTATAAAGTGCATGGTATCAGATGGATATGACAACTATGACGAGCAATACAGAATGAAATGCACAGTTTTTTCAACGAGACACCTAATAACCTTGGCACCACTAAGCAAGCTTGTCTTACCCTTGTGCCCTTAAACTGCCTTCCCCTCCATTTCAAAATTAAAAATCATAAATAATAAAATAGCAGTAATTAAGTTAAGGTCTTTCGCTCTCAATCACTACATTATTTTTGAATTTCACTTTGACAACATCAATAATTGAAAGCTGAAAATAGTCGGAGAATGGAAATATGCTTAATGAGTGTAATAGAAGACTTTCAAAAAATCTAAAATCATTAAGAGAAAGGAACGCACTTCAAATATCAAGATATAAATGCGCATTTATTTATGAGAGCAATACTTGAAAATTTGACTATCTGGCTAAAATACGAATTCATGCAAGCAAAATAATTTAGAATATAAAGTTGTCCTAAGATAAGTAAATTAAGAGACTTTTTTCAGATTATCTCTAATTAATATCATACATAACTTGTAAAATTTAAAAATACAATTTAGAACAGCTTAAGCCATTAAATTATAAATATAAACAAAAATAGCTATAGAAACTAAGTTTTATTTTACATGAAATAACCATGCAATCTTTAAAATCTAATCTTAATAAATTTATATTTCAATTGATTGAGTTTTTTTAAATATAAATTTGGAACACTTTTATAGCTAATTACTCTATAAATCTATAAATATACAAAATCCGCTAATCTAAAGCAGCTTTTCTTAGAGATGAGAGTACTATGGCGTAATTTGATTCCAGAATGAATGATCTCGTCTCTGAGTTCCAAAAGTAAAAGGAAGCTTGATTGTTATTTATCAGAAGAGCACCTCTCTCAGAAGCAGAGGGTTCTAATTTTAACGAAGTTTAATCATTTTTGTCCATAATATTCTTGCCTCTCTCTTTACCATTTTTCTATTCTATTGACTCCGGAATACTATATTAACAACTTCAATTTAAGTTAAGGCTCCTCTCCTCCGTGCAGTTCCGCTCTGGTCTTAAATCACAATCAAAGCCTCTTTTTGCTGTAGGTACTCAGAGAAGTGATGTTTTACTCAGGGTGTTCTTTTGCAAAGCATCCTAACTTAACCTCTTATAAGTTTATTTAAAAAAATAAATTATTTTTAATTCTTAATATAAATTTTTATAAGTTCTTAAATACAATTTTAGCTTTTTTGGGATATAGTAATAGGCTAAACCGATTTTAAATTTTAAAATTATATTAACTATGATATTAAGAGGTTTACCTTATTTGAAGGATGATGAAAAATAATCTTTATAATTTATAAATATAGTTTTGGTTATTAATTTAAGCCAAAGAATATTAGAATTATAATATACATGATCTTTATTTCTTTATCATTATAAAGGAATTGAAATATTAAAATTCTTTAATTAATTTTAATTAATAATAAATTTCTAAATAATCATATACAATTATCAGCACATGTTCTCATGATGATTGCCTAAATAATAGCAATCCTGATCACCAAAAACATCAACCTTCATGTCTTAATTCGCAATAAAAAGTGGAAGAATGATTTATTAATTCTGTGGCAAATAAATAAATAAATATTCTGTTTTAAATATATCGAAAGAGAGATCTTTAAGATGGGACTTTTATAAAATCAGAATAAAATCAATATTAAAATTTAATCTGCATTTATTCGACACTAGAAAATATGACTTTAATATATGAGATAGACATTATATTAAAGATTTTTAAAAACATGTTTTCAAAATATAGCTCATTCTTGCTAAATTCTAATAAGGTTTATCCATATTTCAATATAGTTCATTTATTAAGTTAACAAGCATGTCATCTTGAGCATTAATTTCGCATCATGAAGGAAAAAAAAACGCATAAGAATATTAGCAAGGGAGGTTAAATCAACTGGTTTTGTCTTTGGTAAAGATGAATCTCTTGAATTTGAAGAGAAATTTATTTGTGACCGAAATACATGACAAATACACTTTGCACAGAGCATTTGGTTCTTCCTTTATGAGGTTCTTTCACCTTGCCTATAGTGAGTTTCTCAGGGATTGCAGCTGTCCTAAGCAGTTTCTTCTCTCATACTTTCATTCTTTCGTTGTCATCTGTTCGAGATATGATGGTCTGCCATTTCAGGATTGTAGTCGCCTTTCTTCTGGGCATTCTGATCTCATTTTCTCTTCGCCTCTCTCAAGGAACAGTGATGCTGAATTGGTTTTATCTTCAAAATGTAGTCATGCGTTCAACTCCGTGTGTTCAGTGGTTCCATTAATACTAGCTGAAATTATAATGGAAATGAGATTCTTAATTTAATAATCACTCTACCCTAATAAAATAATTAAGAATT
>JAJKFJ010020794.1:0-57900 GCA_027382625.1 Tetmemena sp. SeJ-2015
AGCGCGAATGTCGTGAACATTAACCACGCTCATGTTCATTGAGTTCTCCATCTGTAAGTAGGGTTCTGGCTTTAACTCAGCGAGCGGATATCTTTAATTAACAATTATTAAATACAATTGCTAATTCCTGTTAAATAGGGAGACCCCACAGAGAGGAAAAACTTTTGCCAAGAAAGAATTCTCATTATAGATACCCGACCCGCATAATACGCTATCAGCCTGACAGAAAATGAAAAAACTAAAGGCAGGTTTTTCTAAGCTCACTGATTATTTTGCAAAAAAGAAGAAAGACGGACTCGATCAAGAATCAAGCCCATCTGGAGAAAGTGGGAATGAAGCTGAGTCTGCACCGGATCTCTAACCTCTTTCACTCTACATGACCTCTAATCTCTAATGCTTCACCGATATGGCAGGGCCTGCGCCACGCATCATGAAGCTGTCCTCCCATGAGATATAAGCACTGGAGGCGCAGCTTGCTAGGAAAGATTCCTTCATCGGGAGCAAGCACTAAATCATTGATCCAAGATCTCTATCATAAAACTAAAGCTCCAACGCAGTGGGAGAGGGAGTGCTAGATCAATGCGAAATTTTAGCTACTCTCGCTAAATCGATCTTAATAATGAATGAAAACAAGGAGGCCGACTTATAATATTTGAAGCGATTGCTCTCCGACTTAGATCATGGCCTCCCTCTTTCAGAAGTGAATATATCATTTCACCAGAGAGAGCTCATTAAAATTGTCCAAGAAGGGCTCCAGATAAAGACAGAAGTACTTTAAAGCAGCCGCCAAGCAGCAGAGGATCATAATAAAGGAAGATTTATGAGCCCTTGCGAGCCCTCGCCTCTCCTAAGAATCCAATGCTAAGAGGGGATAACTTAAGATGGCACTAAGAAATGAGCACGGCCAAAAATGGAGGGTTCAACTTTAGAGTCTCTGAAAGAAAGACCTAACAGGAGGACAGTGTCGAGTAAGTCTCCCTCTTCAACGAAGAGAAGAAAGATTCGAGGACTGGTAAAGAACAGTGTTGACGATTTCATAAGGTTGCACAGCAACATTAAGAGCTGCGATGATATAAGAAAAAGTGTCTAGTAAGAGACAGGTATCTCCATATCCAAACCAACCTTGAGGAGCTATTTGAAAAACGAAGCCGGAATGGGATATCGAAAAGTAAGCTACCTAAGCTAGAGAGTTAACAGTTTAGGCTCAAAGCGTCAGAGGTAAATTGCAGTTTTTCATTTTGTCAAGCACATCTTCGAGGGTAAAACAATTGTCAACATCGATGAGAGCTCAATAACCTTTTCTAATGCAAGGCAATATTCTTGGGCATTTAAACGAGATTTAAACTCAAACTATAGTTCAAAGAGACTGGACTCATACAATATAATTGCTGCACTATTAAGCAACGGTACAGGATACTTCAGTGTCAATCATGGAAGGAACACCAGCGACACGGTGTACTACTTTATCATTCAAATCATGCTGGAGCTTGATAGCTAAGACCCGCAATGGAGGGAGACTCACGTGCTACTTTTGGACAATGCTTCTTATCACCGTAGTGAGAAATTAAAGAGGAGGCTTCGAAAGTTCAATGTGCCCTTGCTCTATCTGGGGCCGTATCATTTCTAACTGGCGCCTGTTGAGAGGTTGTTCGCAGCAATAAAAACGAGAGACTTACTTCGTTCCTAAGACATAGAGCAAAAAAACCTAGAGTTCCCCAACTTTGAGGGGAGATCCTCGACGTCAAAGCATTATGGGATCATCTTTGATTTGGCCCAGCAAATAAGACTCACCGACTGCTCTTGGTCGCCGTCGGCCTTTAAGAGCTCCATCGTGCATGGGCTCAATCATCTGGCGATGCTTAGCATCTGAAGGAAAATAACCTTTCCTTATTATATCTTAAAACGCTACCTCCCCTGAACCGGGAGAGACATGCTTTCAAAAAATGAGGGGAGTAATTCATTTCTCTATGATGAAGAAGTGCCTCCTCCTCGTTTTATAAATAATTAAGGCTCATTATAGAATTCAATTTCTAAAGTCATACACACACTAGCCTCTCCCTTCAAAGGTTCCTTCATTCTAATAATTTAATTCTTTAACCTTTTCGTCTGATCAGCTCATACTTTACTTCTCCAATTTCGTTTTTTGATTGCTTTTACGTTTTATTATAGAGGCGGACATGAGGCGGACAAGAGGCGGACATGAGGCGGACAAGTGGCGGACAAGCGGCGGACAAGTGGCGGACAAGTGGCGGACAAGAGGCGGACAAGAAGCGGACAATTTTCAAGTAAATTTTCTCACTTACATGAGCATATCATAAATAATTAAACTTCCTTCAGAGTCTTTTCTGATTATGGAAATATACTTCTATGTAGAAATATTTAGACCTCTTCTCATTAGCATGCTATTAAACAGAAGAGACAGCTCTTTAGAATTTACTCTTTCCTCGTGTTATTCTCAATTGGGGAAGCAGCGGAGATCGAATGAGTACAGTATAGTGGTCGGAAGTAAGATTGGTTTGGCGGAGAGAAATTTTGAGAAATATTTAGTTTGATGAGAAGTCTTTGGCTCTGTGTGCAACCAGGCTGGAGCATTTGAACGGTAATAACTTTTGAGGTCTTTTGAATTCTTTCACATGACTACAGGCAATTTATTGAAGAAGGAGTAGTGGTTTGACTTAAACTTTACTCCGATCAAAATTTGTTAGAGAATCGAAAAGGCTGTCTCCTCCTGGATTGCACTCTCCCATCTGCTTATTTGTCTTTTATATTATAGCCAGATTTTGATGAGATTTAAGTTTACAAGATGAAGAAGCCGCATGCTGGGTCTAATATAAGAAGCCTGTACTACAATCGTTTTCTGAAATAGCGCCAGAGTTGGTTCCCAAATTTATTTTTGAAAGTCAAGAAATGAGGAATGGCCAATATCGTTGAATGAGGCAGAGATGCTAGCGACATCTTGAGGGCAGTAGGGTAAGAAATAAGTATGAAGCACCAACCACGCCAATAGAGAGTGATTATTTGAAGCGGTCAAGGAACTCACCCTTATATATCACATGCTTACTGAGGATGTCTTCTTGAAGTAGATTGAGGCGGACAAGTGGCGGACAAGAGGCGGACAAGTGGCGGACAAATGGCGGACAAGAGGCGGACAAGAGGCGGACAAGAGGCGGACAAGAGGCGGACAAGTGGCGGACAAGTGGCGGACATCTTAATTTAACATTAAGCTGCAGCCTGATGCAAAAGATGTGCTCCAATAACACGTTTGAGGATAAGAGGAGAGGAGTCATAACTTATAAATTGAAAACCATAGCGAGTTTAAACAGAATGTACCCGAATAATCCTTGGAATCAATGTAGAAGAAAACTTAATCAAGCAATAAATAATAAATGTAAGTTAAAATCAGGGACTTGTATAGCTGGTCTTTTTGTTTGACGGACCTCAAATATATAATTTTTGCGCTTAAGCATAGGTTCCTTTCAAGTGGAGAGCTGATATAAAATGAACTAAATGAATAAGATATTTTGAGTATAGTTTATAATTAAAGGCTGGATCCATGAGTCAATGAAGGACGCTCTCTTATAAGAATTGCATCCCAAATGCGAATATTTAAATTTTAGAGCGGGGAGCATAAGGCTTCGGTGATCCGAAGGAAGGAAGAAGAAAAAATATAAAGAGACATCCACAATGGGAAAGACTGAATTAGCTTAGGCTTTGAAAATGACTCCTGCTAATTGATGAGACTTTACAAGTGTGTGCATTGCTATGCAGAGAAAAATCTTGACCCTCCCCAAGAGCAAAGTATAGGGAAGGCATTAAAAATTGCCACCAGAAGAGTTTGGAAACCTAAGGCAGAAAGCAGAAATTTCAAGCTATTTAATTAAGACTTTGAAAAATTGAAAAGAAAAAATATTAGAGTATTTATCGGCGAAATTATCTCAGAAAAATTAAACCTAAAAATTTAAGACTCCCGAAGCAGGAGGAGAAGTAATAATGACAAGATGATTGAGAATGAGAGTGCTGGCCATGATCTAAGGGTGGACGACGAAGAATTTAGATTTCAAGATGAAGCAATTTAAGAAAGATCCCAAAATTAATAGCAAGAATAATAAGATGAAGAGCAAATAAATACCTTTAGCACTAATGAAGATATAAAAGTAGAAAAGTTTATTGAAACTATCGATCTCTTGCTAAAGCTTCGGAAGATGAATAAGAAAAATAAGTCTTCTGCCAATTACATAAAAGATTTGCATTCAGGCCCTGTACCCAAAAAGAACAAAAAGAAATAAGAGGCTCCCTAAGAGGAAGAGAAAAACTTTAAGATAGAATTTAATGAATTAGAAATTAAAGAAGTCCTTAGATCTTTTGAGAATCGGTTTCCTAATAACCTTTAGAAGAAATGTGACTTAAAGAATGTGATGATAAATTAAATGATGGACTGGCTCTGCCAAGTCATTGGTGATGTCATGGCAATAATAAAGAAGTATCTGAATGAAAATTTGAGAGACATTATGAATGTCTCAAACATAAGTAATTAGAAGCTGTTGGAAAAGTTGGAGCAGTAGCAAAGATTGGACGATCTGAATCTAAAAGCTTTTAATGACAGATACAAGGCTGCATTCCAAGAGAAAATGAGAGCTTTGGCAGTCGAAGAATTATCTCCACAGTAGTTTCCTCAAATTTCAATAAACGCCAATATCATAGAGAAGAACTTCTGCCGAAATCTCGCTACTGTCCAGAAAAGATTCACTGGAAGAAAGTTTGGAGCGCTCACCATGGATTACGCTTGGCCTGTAAATATGAAGGGAGCAGATGGAAAAGAATTTCTAAATTACTCAACTTTAAAAATAGAGCAATTGTTCACAATTGATATCGAGGAACTGCAAGACAATGGGTATTTCTTCATGTGGACAGTGAATTAGAAGTTCCTCGATGCAATAACATATATGCTTGAGCACGGGTACCGCATCGTCGATACAATCTGTGGATTAAAAAGGGCAAGTCATCAGACTTCAAATCGAGGCCTGGATATCATGCTCGCCACAGCAAGGAGATTTGCATAGTGGGACTGAAAGGAAGTATCCCGGCAGGCATGCAGTCATTTACTATTGATGACATAATCGAGACAATTCCAGGTGGAAATTCAGAGAAGCCCGAAGAGCTGAAGGATATGATCGAGAGAATGCTCCCAGAAGAATATTACTGCGAACTATTTGCGAGGAGAAATAACCTGAGAGAGAGATGGGTCTCCGTAGGAGATTAGCTCTGAAGACCCGTGTAATAATTAATTTATCTGAGAATTTAAATGGACTTCCCGATTCTAGTTATTTTACCTTATTATGTCAGAATTTAGCAAATTAATAATATTTATATAAAAATGTACAATCAAAGACTGGATTTCAATAACAACACTCCTCAAGAAATTTATTTTAAATTAATTTTAAATTAAAACGTTAAATTACATAATTTTTATGTTCCTTAATTTTAAAATTTGGCTTTTATTATTTTAAATTAATATCTTTCCTATAGAGTGTTTATTGTTATTAGATCATTGTTATATATTTATTAAATATTTGAGGTGTTAAATCACATGCTTTATGAATATGAAACAATTAATATTAGCCTAAGTTATTTATATTAATCTTATTTATTCCCTTTTCAGTAAAAATAATCAAACCTAAATATAGAAATCAAGCAAATATTGGCTTAATAATATAATGCTTTAGTACATCTTTATTATATCATCAAAAGAGACTAATGATTTATGAAGGTTTTACTCATTCACTGCCCTAAAAATTTCTTTTTATATTTTAATTAAATAGTAACTATGCAATCTAATCCAGTATTTTATTACTTAAGAAAAAATTATAGTGATTAATTTTCATTAATAGTAGAAGAAATTTCAAATAAGACTTATTTTGTTTACTGATGAGGTTTAATATTAGCAAAAGGATAAATCAATAAACGGAAAATATTTAAAACGAGAAATAAAAGATTTTAAATATTTAAATCTTATGATGATTTAATTGTATTAAACTTTGTTTATATTCAAAGACAAAATGTTTAATTTGGAGAGCATCTATCCCATTTCTTAACTATTATTTACTATAATAATACCTTTTGCTCTTTATAAAATATAATAGCTTCTCATATAAATCTATATGTTTTCTTTACTCCCGTGAATTAATTTTTGTTAAAATATTCTTGATAAAATTAAATTATTGTAGCTTAGCTTGGTTAAGTAATTTTAATTCAATTTTGATTGTGAATAAAAATTGTGCATACTTTGCTTACTTCACTCTTGGCCCTGAAAGTGTTCCTTAATTTTCAAAGAAACTTAAACTAAATTCATTACAATTAAGCAAAGAATTATGGTAAAATTGCAGTATAGCAATAATATTTTCTATAAAAGAACGCAGAAGAAATCTTTATAGAAAAGATCCTAAACTCTAGATTTATGTCAGCTATCGCATTATATATATATATATATATATATATATATATATATGAAGTATAAGAGTTTGCTTGATTTTTATAACTTAATAAACTTAAATAATCTTTTATACTAAACAAATTTAATCATTAGATATTAAAGATCTCAATTTTAAAAATAAACATTATTTTAAAATTCCAAAATTTATAAATATTTAGTAAAGAATCAGGACTCTTGAAACTTAGACGCCATTTATTATATTTAAAGGAAAAGTTTACCCTAGGATTAGAATAAAATTAGTAGTAATTGCATTTAACCCATACAGTGACTTAGCAAAAGAGAATTAGGATTAACATTAATGAAAAGAGATTGCATCATACCTTATTATTAAGAAGAAATGTCATCAAACCTATTAATTTTTTTGTAAACAAATTCGCAGCAAAGCAGAAAAACCAATTAAAAAAAGAGGAATTAACTTCTCACTTAATGCCTCAAATAATATTTTAATTAAAATTTATTTAACTTAAACATAATTTATAAAAGAAAAAGCTTTAAATATAAATAAAAACAATGAATAAAGTCATATAACAGGATCAGTAAGGAAACTTAAGTTAGTAGTTACAATTTAACTAATTCTGTTTATATATTGCTTATTAAATCAATAAATAGGTTTAAGAAAAATGCAAAAATTCAAATATATTAAAGAAAATTGGTTAAGTCTTCTTCATTACTTTTATTAATTTATAATTTAATTAAAACATAATATAGCGATAACTAGTCTTGAGAGAGAAATCTTTGTCTAAAAATATAAATTTGAATATCAAAGTAAAATTAAAGTAGATCATAACAAGTGTGGCCTGATTCGTAAACCTCATGGAAATCCATGACATCTTTTAATCAGTGAAGACGCACAGCTCTCATAAAGAGACGAAAGAATCCTTAATGCAACTAAACTTCCAACACCATCTTTAACTCTCACTCTGAGGACATCTGACTATGCTGACCTCACCTCGTCGCAAAATTAATTAGAATTAGATGTGGGTCAGTCATTGAAAAAGGTAAATAATTCCTCGGGCTTACCAAATTGACTGGACGAGTAGGACTCCATGGTGTGAGGTCATCATCATTAGATAGCATGAGCAGTTAATATTCCCTTTGACAGGTCTCGCACATATCTCCATGAGATGCTCTAGTAAACACATTGCTCAATATACTTCTGAAGCCAAACCGCAAGATTATATTGTCGATTTCAACTGCCAACTATTGCTCAGCTATTAGTATCTATTTTAGTGGGGTATGGCTAATCCATGGTCAACTGAAAACTCTAGGCTCTTGCACGTGTCTTCTTTATACCACAATCTACGCAGCCTTCTATTTGATCACTAACTCACTAACCTCAGATTACTAAAATAGAAAGCCTCAAAGGTATAAGAGCAAAATGACAGAGACATTGAGCTATGATCGGCTTATATTCATACCTCAGCCAAGCCAACTTAGGAGATACTTTATGGGTCCTCGATTTTAACATCTTAAATTTAATAATTAATTTGATTAGAAATTTATAGAATATTTTGAGTCTATACGTGGGAATATACTGAAAAATCGTTGACCTGATAGCATCGCAAAAATGTTAAGAGGCCAAAACGCACTATACTCTCACATTTGAAAGTTGCTTTGCAGATGAGAAAGTTTGGAGTTGCAGCTGTTCCTCATCGCACTTCTAAGTTTCAGCACATCAATTATTTGATTGATCCTCAAACTCTTCGCCACTAAGCGCACTTCAGTTTGGAGTAGCGCGCGAAGATCTTCCATAGATAGTTTCCTTATCTCAAGATCTCTCCGTAGACTGTAGCAAACATCTATCGTTGAAATGGCATAAACGTACAAAACTGTGAATCGAGTGAAGCGCGTATATAGACTTCACTAAGCCATTTTATTATAATAATCTGAAATAATTTACACTAGCTGCTCAGGTGTGAGAGGATAGCGCGAAGTTGTATGTGCTGACGAAGCTGTGTTCACACACAACACCTTCATGAAAAAGAGTTGGTACAAGAAGCCGATAGCATAGAAGTTTACGAGTTAGAAAGTAAATATAACTACAAGTGCGTTACTTGCAGGAATCAGCGAAGACTCAGGCTTAGAAGCTCTATGTCTTCATCCTCGCTCTATCAAGCGAGAGCAGTATGTTGCGTTCCTTAAGAAGCTCAGAAGAAGATCACAGACGGTGAGATCGTTCTACTCGTTGACAACCTCAGCGTACACAAGACAAAGAAGCGAAGAAGGCATACGCTGAGTTGAACATCACTACTGTTATTTAATGTTCCATACTCGCCAAGAGTTCAACGCATTGAGTTTTACTGGAACTTAGTTAAGGACACATTAGAAGCTGCTGCTCTACACTTGATGCATGATTAAGCTATCGATACAGAGAATTAATGAGTGATAGTTGTAAGAGAGTGGAAGAAGAGAAGACAAAGTTATGTGCGAGATAAGGTAGAGTGAATATTTAGGAAAAGTATTTGAGAGTTAACTTAAAGCTGACTTAAGTCACTTTTGCTTATCTGGAAGAAGGGATTCTTAAGAGGTTCCTTTCTCTCTTCTGTTGGGCCAGATGGACTAGCTTCCTCATCTTCGAACCTGCTCCCGCATCTATGTGCACTCGTCGTCCCTAAGTTTTATGTGATAGACCATTGGTCACCTCGATGCTTGTATTTTGCTTCCGTGCTCTGAATACCTTCTCTCTCCTTCATTAAGTAGATGCCAGTGCCAGGTTTCTCAGACAGTTAAACTCTAAAACTTACTAGAGAAGTAGGGATACTTCTGAAGCTGCTCAAACCATTCGTCGCTGATACTATTCCTTGCTTCTTTGGGTCGTTCTCCTCTACTTAGAATCTCTTCCTGTGTGCATCTTCAATGATCTCTTTGAGGTACTCTGCACGTACAGTAGCAAGGACGCCAAAGAAGAACCTTCGTTCTGGCAACTTGTTTGAGAGTTGTTCCTTGTTAGGAAGGAATAGAGCAACCTCCGGATCTCCCATCGCATCGTCATACATATTAGTGACTGAGACTCAGGATAGTTTGGGATCTCCATCATGTTGGCATCGATTGTTTTGAGAGCTTTCTTCTCATCAGCAAGAATTGTTTTGAGGAACGAGATCTTTGTTCCAAACATTGTCGGAAGGAACAAACCAACTAAGATTATTGTTACTCCATAGCATGAGAGCTTCTTACCTTGCTAAGTGAGGTACCTGTAGAGGTCTTCCTTGATTCGGAACCTGTTGCTCAACTCTTGCTCTTCCACTCTTAATCGCTTAGCATTCAAGTTTTCCACCATCTTGCTCGAGTACTCGTTGTTCTATTTGAAAATCAAAGTTATTATTATTGATCTAGATCCGAATGATGCTAAAGTCTTACTATTTAATAGTGAGATCCTATAGGATGACAAGCTGAAATAGATAGAGCTAGAGAACTAAGCGAATCAGGTGCAAGTTGTGAAGATGGACTCCTTTTTATATTGGTGGCTCCATTATAAATTAATACTAATTATACTTAAACTTAATTAGTAGCAATACTAAAGTTGCTGCAACTTAATTAGTAGCAGTTCAATCGCGTTTGCAATGAAATAGTAGCAGCTATTTTTTAAGCCTTTTGTGACGTCGACATTACTAACATGGTTGAAAACGGAATTAGTAAACACTACTAACTGCGTTTTGAACTTAATTCGTAGCAAATCAAGCAGAATAAGAGATAAATATGGAGCTATCTAATTATAAATAAGAAAGATGAAGAACATCAATAACTACATCTTTTGCACTCTGATGTTCTCGTGAGTGCTCTGCACCTAGGCAACAGCATACATAATAATAAGTGCGGCTCTTCATAATTTAAAATTTGAATTTAAGATGGCAACCACTAGCTAAGAACGAATACAACCTTAGAATACAAGCTAAACTAATGTTCGGAACAGCAACCAAACAAGATGCTGTTGCACTAATTTCAAGGGAGAGCTCTCTGAACTTGAGCTCGAGCAAGAGATCTCTGTGCTTTAAATTGTCAAGCCAAGAGTTGAGAAGTCGGTGTGGCGTTTTAAACTATCGCACCTGATGCTCTCTTGTTGCAGCTCCAGAGATCAATGAGGAGAAGAAACTTTTTGAATGCGAGTAATGTCAACGACAGTTCGAAATCCTCAGAGCCTCAAGCGGCATCATCAAGGAAGTCCACTCAGACAAACCTTAAGATCTATATGAAGCATTAGAAAGTGAGGTCGCTATCCTTGCTCAACGACTTGTGAGCAGACATTCCTCCACTCTGCTTTCCTCAAGAAACACATGGAGAAGAAGCACATGGCTGAGTTCGTAATTGAGGATAAAGAAACTTTAAAGATGGTTGCCAGCTAAGAGGCAAGCACGATACCTTGACAAGGTTCAACTAAAGAGGAAGCAAGAGGAGAAGAAGAGGAAGATTGAGTTCATGAATCAAAGCCTTAGTGTATGGTGTCAGTAAAGTTTCAGCTAGCTCAAAGCAAGGACTCCATGCTTGAGAGTTGTAACTTTGGAGGAGTGTGTTCAAAATTACCTCACCTTGCTGATGCGAAGCGAAGAGACACATCATACAAGAAGAGTATGCTTACAAGATCTTCCCTTACGAATACCTTTTAAAGAAGGAAGAGAGAGTCTTGAGTTCGCGAACGAACTGACAGTGTTGAGAGAAGCGAGGACAAAAACTGAAGTACGTTCTTCATCTTGCTGGTTGTTCTTAATCGATCATGATTCACCCCATGCCATTCGCCTTCCTAAATGGGAGATCACACTAAGAGAATTTCTCAGCACGAGGCGCAACAAGTACTAGCTTACTGCTATTCTCACTGACCTCGTTAGAGGAGTGATGAACTTAAGCTGAAAAATTTAACATAATAAAAAGTATTAATAAAGAAATTAATTATAAATAACTCACTCTCTTTTTTTATCATCTTTTATTGTTTAAGGTTATGAATTGTGATTTAAATGGCTTAAATATAAGAAGGCGCAGAAAGTTTTGGTTTCGAATATGGCAATATTATTACTGGAAATTTACTAAATTTTCTCTTTTCTATCATGTCCACGATTTTTCAGTATATTCTCACGTATAGAGAACACATTTTACTCAATTTATATTTAAGCTAACTCGCTCGAATACAATTAATTTAAACATGCTAAAATTACCAAATATTATTGATGCATAAATGATAAAATGATTAAAATTCTTCCCTCATTTAAGTTTTGTATCTTAATATATTTTTATTTTAATCCTCGAAAGGCTCTCTCTATTAGAGGAGAAGGTTAAAAATTAGTTATGTTTATTATTTTAAATCTGCGGCAATGAAAGTGGAATAGATCTTAGATAGTCTAACGGAGATTAAGTAGTATGCACATATGTTTAGTAATCCAATAATGATCAAAAAATACTTTAAAAATATTAAATTTATAAATTCCTATTCAGAAAATAGAACATCAATAGGCTCCAAAAGCTATATCATAGTTAAATATAATAAGAAATTGAATTTTAATTCAAAAGAAGATCTTTTATTTTATGAGTAAAAATACATTTTGTTTTATTTAATAATTAAACCAACTGAATATCAAGGATTTAAAGAATGTACATCAGCCTACCTGTGTTTCTTTTATTTATTTATTCCTTATTATTTTAAATTATAGAATTATATAAAATATTTATTTTACATTATCAATTTTAGAGTGTTGGAGAGAAAAAATTTCAATAAAAATTTAATTGATAATTAATCCATTTAAAAAATGAAAAATCACAAATTTTTTTTTATCCTCTACTCAAAATAAAAATAAAAAAAGGTGATCACGAATTTCAAAAATGGACAAATAAAATATTGAACATTCTTTTTTTTCTCAAGTTGGAATACAAACAAATGATAGAACGTGAGAGCATATGTATCATAGTTATCTGCATATAATTTACAAAGTTCTACTGATATATTTCTTCCATTCATGCTTTGTTTTTGTTTAAGAATAGTTGCCTCTTCTACTCATTGTATTTTTTTTATTGGATGGAATTTTTCCTCATGATTGAAGGGTCAGCATTTATCATTGTCTACTTTTATTCCTCCAATGTGATGATAGAGTTTTTGAAAATATGGAGAAATTTATATAATCTTTACGATTGGTAATAAGTATCTATATTATCCTGAATGTGTCAATAATTCTTTTAATAAATTATTTTAGTAAACTAATAAATTCTGTCTTGCAATTAGAAGTCGCTTTAATGCATCTATATCAAATTCGTGATCACCTATTATTATTTATCCTATTATAGATATGATATGCTTCCTTGAAGTAAGAACTCAGAATTAGATATAATTTATATCGTGATGAGAAAAAATCAATTTCCACGAATTAATATCATCATCTACTAAATTGAATCTTTCCTAAGAGTCATTACTAACTAAGTGGCTCTAAAAATTCTCACTTTTGTTTTTAAAAGAAGCAAATGTCAGAATAAGTGAAAGATTAAATCCAATCAGTTCAAAATCTACTTTAGGGTCCACCATAATTCACAGCTTCAAGAGTCTATATATTAAACTTTTAAAGTTAGAATATCCGCTATTAAAGTCATAAGGCCAGATCTCTCTCATTAGATCCGAAAAAAAATGTGAAGAACTTATATTTACTTCAAGTACAAAAAAACTTAATTTCTAAAGCAGGATTAAATTCTTGCTTTCTGAATATATCACAATTCATGACTAATTTAATACAATACTTATAAATATGAGTGGAAGATCACCAAATTTAAAAATAATCAATAATTATAACTATAATAATCATTTAAATACTGTCATAGATAGTCTTATATGCAATTAAGTAATGGTACAGGATTTAATTTAAAGATATAATAAATATGCTAAGAATTAAATACTTGTACACTTTTATTCATTCAGTGAAGAAATAATTCTATCTACTTAATGAATGATTAACTTTGGAATTAATAAGAAAAGAGATTAATATTCTCAAAAATTTCGCTGGTTTATTTTGCATTCTGTTTTAAAATTTCACTTCGATACATTTTTTTAGGTTTTTTATTTTATAATCATCGATATTCAAGCTTGGCAATTGAACTATAAATATGGATACTGTAAAAATATTAAAATAATGTTTATTCTTCTTTTCCAGAGAAAGTAAATTCTAAAATTCCATCTTTTAATATTGATCATTTAATAAATTATAATTATTAAATTATCATGTATAAGCTTGATAGAATACCAAAAGTCTATATTAAAAAAGTAAATCATGGAAGTACTTTAAATTTAAAGCTTTATTTAATTCTTCGCCATAAAAGAGTAAAAGAAAATAGAAAAACCCAGCAGGAAGAATAAATTATTTCTAATTACTTTTTTTTATAATTTACGAATGATTTAAGGATATTTTAATATCTTTAAAGATGGAAAAAAATAAATTTGAATATCAAAGTAAAATTAAAGTAGATCATAACAAGTGTGGCCTGATTCGTAAACCTCATGGAAATCCATGACATCTTTTAATCAGTGAAGACGCACAGCTCTCATAAAGAGACGAAAGAATCCTTAATGCAACTAAACTTCCAACACCATCTTTAACTCTCACTCTGAGGACATCTGACTATGCTGACCTCACCTCGTCGCAAAATTAATTAGAATTAGATGTGGGTCAGTCATTGAAAAAGGTAAATAATTCCTCGGGCTTACCAAATTGACTGGACGAGTAGGACTCCATGGTGTGAGGTCATCATCATTAGATAGCATGAGCAGTTAATATTCCATTTGACAGGTCTAACTTTTACACCTGCAAAGTCTGCGTCTGAGAGTACTACGGTATCCTACTATTAAATTGACCCGCCTGGTTTCCTTGAGAATTTTTACCGAAACTATTGCAAACTTTTTAGGGTCCCATAACACCTTTAATGCAAGATAGCTACTCCAACTTAGAGCGTAGTTAAATTCTCAAGCTACTCATCCTTCTATTAGACTCACTAGGCAACTTACCAGCGGTTTGAAGCCTCCAATAGCATAATCGATACGTGACAGAGGTATTGAGTAATGGTCGGTTTCTAATCTCCTTACCTCAGCCAAGCCAAGTTCGGTGACACGTTTAATATTATTATGGGAATCTTTATTATTTTTGTGATTTATAGCTATATCTACTTAAATTTTTGAAAATCTCTATTTTTAGCGTTTTAAAAAGTATTAAAACATATAAATTATATGAATCAAAATTAAATCTTAAAAATTAAGTGCAATATTTTTCATAATGATAGTTTATATATAACTGAGCGTCATGGGTTAATATGTAGCATCAGGGATCTGTCACACTAGTTATGAGCGTGTTTTGGTGGTGATTTAAAAGCCTATTATATATATAACCTGGTGGGGCCCTTAAAACTGCTAATCTATATCTATATATAACTGAGAATTATGTAATTAAGTTAAATAATTTTAATGATAAACAAGCTAATAATTATCATTTATTTACTCATAAAATTTAAGAGCTTAAAGTTTCGCTAATTTTCAGTCAGAAAAATCAGAATTTTTGGCAAAGTTCAAAAGAAGAAACAGTATTAAGAGGAATTTTTGCTTATATATATATTATTAATCTTAAAGTAAAGCTTGTTAATAGAAACTTATACTTTTTATATTTCTTTCTGTATTTTTGTTTATCTTTTGTAGATATATTTTAGATTGCTTAATTTCCTTAATTTATAAGATTTATAAATTAAAGAAATTAGCTACTTTAAAGTATGCTAAAAATATATGATAAAATATTTAGTAATCTTTATAATAACTAAATAAAAACTTAATTTTAAGAATCAAATTGTCAATCTAGCTATAGGAATTGTCAGTGACAAAGATTAATAGAAGAATATTTTGGTTTTATAGTTCATATAATTACCATTTATATTTATATATTTATGCCATTTATATCTTAATTCTATGCTTTATTAAATTAAATTTCTCAATATTTTATCAATTTTAAGCTATAGAAAGTATTCCAAAAAGAAAGAATAAAAATCAGAGAGTAAGCGCTATTAGTTAATTTAATAAAATATAAAATTTAAGTCTTCAAAGTTTATTAACTTATTTTACCATAGAAAAAGGCAGTAAATATTTAATTGTTTAATAAAAATTAAATTTAAATGATTATAAAGTCAAGATTTAATGGAATTTTTAAAATCATATTTTTTAAGAACACACTTAATAAGATATTTTAATATATTTAATATTTATAACATTTGGTTAGTAATAGTTAAAGAAGAGCTGAATACTCAAGACAACTATTCACAGAATAAAAGCAAACACAGATGTCTAAATTGAGAGCTAGTTCACATGCAATTAAATCAACATCTCAATTAAGACCTATATCTGCATTTAGAAATGAAAATTCTGCCTCTAGAAATGTGAACACTGTGAGTAAATAATTTATTTAATAATAAGTAACTTATTATATAGTAGATTCCCCCATTAATACAGAATTTCTTAATCATCTCGCACCATCAAACCAAACATGAGTAAACATCAAAATTTATAATGCTTTAATAATTTAGAATTATTGATATGTTTTAAAAATTAGGCTACTTAAAATATAAAATTAATTAAAATCAAGCTTATCAGCTCTTCATAGATAATTTTAAAGTGATCATCATCATGAATATATATTTTAGAAAAAAAAATCAATTATTTGTTTGTTTGATCTCGAGATTAAAACTAAAAAAACTGCTGAAAAAAGTTAAGCACTTATTTAAAAATGAGTATTAAATTTAACAAAGAATTTTAGCTTCATTTATTCTTTATTCCATTTTTAAATCAAAGAATAATTTGAATATAAGTCGAAGAAAACAATTTTGAGTAAAAAAAATTAATTGAATTTAACTTAGGGCTTAACTTTGTATTTTCTTCTTATAAGAAAAGCAGATTAATTGAATATAAGGAATATACATTAAAATAATTAATTTATTGAAATAGTAATTTAAAATTTGACCTACTTTTTGTCTTTGATTAAATAATTTTAGATAATCTATCTACTTAATGCGGATAGTATGAGATTACTGAAAACATTTTTGTTTTTTAATTTTATTTCGTAGATGACTTCTATATTATTGATTGAATATATTCTTTCCAATGTACATTATGCTTTTTATTTAAGTCCAAGTAGAGGCCATGGCGTTGATCATCTCTGTGGAATATGTTTCCATAAAAGTATTGCCAGTAGTAATAATGTTCCTCCACTGTTAGTCGTTAAATTTAATTTGAAATTATTATTCTGAATTAATAAAATTAAGTCATGGAATTAAGAGTCGCAACATTTCATTATTTCAAATTTGCCAATCACAAAATCGTATTTTTCTTATAATTAAGAAGGGTAGGATTTAAAATATAGATTCTACTATCAATATTTATAATAATTATAGAACTTCATAATTTTAAAGAATTAATTTATTAGATTATTTTATAAAAATAATCCCTTCTGTCATCTAAAAAGATCTATATGAAACTACTATTAAATAAAAATGTAACTAAAGTATTTTTCAGTATTAAAATTAATGAAATATATCCTGTCGTAATTGCAACAGGATTTTAGAAACAAATATTTCCTAATAAGTTTATCAAAATAATTTATGAAATATTTTATCCTCAATTTATAATAGTGTGAAATTATTATTCATAATATTATTCAAGATTTAAAGCAAATTTATATGCTAACTTTACTCATTCCAATCCAATTTAAAAATAAAGCTAGTAAAAATATTAGAACGAAAAGAAAATTAAAGAAAGGTTTGAAGTATGTTTAAGATAAGACGATACTGGTTTTAATGGGAAGTAAGGCATGATGATTTTATCTAGATTTTTGCAGATAGGAAATAAATTACATTTCTAAATTCAGATATCTAATTTGTCAAAAATCTCACCTCTCAAGATCTCAAATCTATAAAAATAAAAATCTTTCCATAGAGCCAAACTCTTATGGTATGATACTCTACTGTAACCGTGTTGAATTATCTATTGAATCTGGAGAGTGGAGGACTATATCATTCATACTTATTTATAAATTAATATATAAATATCAGACTATAAATTTTTGCATTAAATATATGTGCTTATAAATTAAAATTTTATAGAATAAATTTTATAAATAATTTTAATCTGAAAATATAATTTCTAATTAATTGATTGCCTTGCTAGTTGACTAATCATAAAATAGAGCAATGTGATATTAACAGCAACGTATTTTGGTTCTAAATTAGCACAAACTTAGATGACTTCAAGTTTTGTTAAAAATGCTCGCTTTATTAATTCATTAACAAAAACAAGGCTATTGTAAAGGATGAGTTTATTACTCTATGGGGAAATATTAAAGAGTATAGTTAATGTGTTCTTTTAAAAAAGTAACTCAAATCGGGTTTTGAATTTAAGAATGACCCAAGTGATCATTTAACAGATGAAATTCGTAAAAGAGGATTTAGATTTTTTAGCTTTACGATTGATCAAGAAAGCAAAAGCATTAAAAATTCATTTACTAATGAAGTAAAATGTAAAAGCTATTATTATGGATGTTGGACGGAACTTAATCATCGTCTATTTTAATATTATTATTGCTGGAGTTATAAATTCCAAGATAAATATCCACTCAGGAAATTAAGATCATAGTAAAAGCCACATAATAAGAAGAAATAGAGTAATTGTTAGAGTCAGTTAGAGTGATTTTAATTGACTAATGATTTTAATGAGTTTATAAATTAAAATCTATAATAATTATGATAGGGAATTAAAAAATAAAATATCAACTTATATGCAGATATATAAAAACCATTAAAAGTCGAAATTTTTAAGTTAATATTATTACTTTAAATAAAAGTTATAAGATAAAAATAAAATAATAAAATTAAAAAAAATCTTTAAATCTAGCAATCAATTTAATACGGCCAATGAATTAAAATTATCCTAATGCAAAGGCATAACATGTCTGCAGCCACTTACTTTATTTTATACAGAAATATTAATAATCAGTAAAATCTCTAACAATTTAGTATTTTTGAATTTATACAATTAAAACTCAAAATATTATCAGGAATTGAGAATGAGGAGTGTATATCTTATAATTAATATTTATTAATACTTTTTATCTTGCGAATCAAACACAAAATTACTCCAAAAAAAATTCATGAACCACCTTATCTCAGTTTCTTTTTGACACTAAGTTAGAGATTGATTACCTTTATCTGTAGTAAAAGCCAGTTCAAAACATTAACTCTATCGCACAAATGTTAAGAGGCCAACACGCACTAAACTCTAGAATTTTAAAGTTACTTTACGAATGTGAACGTTAAAAGTTGCAGCTCTTCATCATCGCGCTTATAAGTATAAAGATGCGCAAATCAATCATTAGATTGATCCTCAATTTCTTCTTATAACGCTTTAGTTTGGAATAGCGAAGTACTTTCATAGATAAATTCCTTATCTCAAGACCTCTACATTGACTGTAGCAAACATCTAATAGTTGAAATGGGATATGATACAAGCAGGGAATTGAGTTAAGATCATTATAAACTTCACTAAGCCAATTTTTTTATAAAAAGAGTCTCAAATATATTTACACTGCTCAGGTTTGATAGTGATAGCGTGGAAGTGTAAGTTCTGTTTTGCTCGCACACCTTCATGGCATAAGAGGTACGATTACATAGAATATTACGAGTCCAAAGTAAAAGTGCGTTACTTGCAGAAACCAGCGAAGACTCAGTCTTAGAACCTAGTGTCATTCATCCACGCTCTATCAAGCGAGAGCAAGATAAAGGAAGTGAAGAAGGCATACGCTGAGTTGAACATCAGTCCTACTTACAATTTTCCATACTTGCCAGAGTTCACGGCATTAGGTTTTACTGAAACTTATTAATTCACTATTAAAAGCTGCTGCTCTGCACTTGATGCAGAGTTAAAGTATCATAATGAAAGAGGAGAACAAAGATTTTGTTTGAGATAACGAAGAGGGGTAATTATCTAAATTACATAAACAATTTTACGAATACCTTGCAAAGAAGGAAGAGAGAGGTCTTGAGTTCGCGAACGAACTGACAGTGTTGAGAGAAGCGAGGGACAAAAACTTGAGCTAGTACGTTCTTCATCTTGCTGGTGTTCTTATCGATCATGATTACATCGCCATTCGCCTTCCTAAATGGGAGATCACACTAAGAGATTTCTCAGCACGAGGCGCAACAAGTACTAGCTTACTGCTATTCTCACTGACCTCGTTAGAGGAGTGATGGAGTTGCATGAGTTGGGATTCGTGCACAGAGATCTCAAGCCAGAGAACATCATGATAAACTTTGAACCAGTCAGAGCAACTGTCATAGACTTCAACAGAGTTGTAAGAAGAGAAAACATTGAGGAAGCATCGGTGCAAGGAACACTACTTCCCATAGAGACAGACTTGGCTCAACGGTTCAGTGCAGTGGGACATTTGGTCTATAGTTGCAATCATACTTGAATGCGATATGAAACCAGAGGAATACTACTAGTGTGAAAGTGAAGATGATGCAATATAATTCGCAACAAGACATTGTAAGATAGACAAGGTATCAGAACCTTTGAAAAAGTTAGTAAACAAAGTAATTAATCAAGCAACCTATGAAACCTAAGACTCAGTTATCTGAGATAGAGGAAGCACTTAAAGGTATAAAATTCAGAGAATATGAGACAGACGTCAAGGTCACCTTCCTAGAAGACTTTAGATTGCCTGTTTAGGGTTAAAATTTAGCATGATTATAAGTATTAATAAAGAAATTAATTATACACAACTTATTTTCACTTTCTTACTATATTATGCAGTTTAGGATTTGATTGATTAATCACCTTTAGATATTCCTGCTTCTCGCTTAGCCGACTTCGGTGCGACATCGCGGGTCATTGATTTAATTTTTTATTTTTAATGATTCTCATCTATAATGCTTAATTTATTTTATGAAATAAAATATAATAACTGCTAAAATAAAATTTATCAAAATAATACTTAGTAATGGCAAATTTATATTCAGGCAAATCCGCATTAGCCATTTCTTAAAGTAAGCATTTATTGTCATCACCAGCTAAATTTTACATTTCAAAATTTTATCTTTGCACAACTAAGATGAAAACCTCTCCTAACTTTAAATAGATGGGTAAATTAAGTAAAGAGAGACTCATGACATCAACTAAAACTTAAGTTAACAGGCTTTTGTTGAAAAATTTGAAAGTAAGTGAGTCTAATGTATTTTTTTTTGTATTTTAAAACATAAAATGCCTTCGCATATACTTCAAAGGAATTATTATACTTATTACTAATAAGTTCTAAAAGAAAACATTATAGAGCAAGAGATTGCAAATGCCAAAAATAATCGAGTAAATGAATCAAGTGATTATATAGATAAATAAGTGAAATTACCAATGGTTTAAGAAATATAATTACAAATGAGAATTTTAAATAATTTATGACTGCTAAAGCAAAGATATCTATTAGCTTTTTGTTTCAATAGTTTTAAATAATAATTGCTTAAGATTATAATAAAAGACTAATGGATTTTTTCATAAGATTTTTTAATTAACTTCTAGTTTAAAACCATGCATATTTATTTTCTAGCCTAACTTTAAAAATTATTTACCCTTTAATTTTATCAGAAGTAATATAAATGATTGATAAAAATTATTTTTATATTAAAGAAAGATCTTATTTTTCAAATTTTCTATTGTTTACATTATTTATGTTTATATCTCTGAAAACTTCCTCACAAACTCTAGATTTTGATTCTTAAAATTTAAATGAATTAATTAATTTTCTTCGTTAAAAAATAATCAAAAATATCAGAATTAAGAGAAGGTTAAGCTTTAGCAGATTAGAAACAAAGTAAAGCTTCTTGCGTAAACAATGAAAGAGATAGACTCAGGTAATTATATTTTTAAAATATTTCATTCTAAATTTAGAAAAGAAAGGAAAAGTTAAGGCATCAGTCTTTCAGATTTAAATAAAAATGTTTTTGTTTAGAACATAGTTGAATGCGGCAACTGCTATGTTGACAAGACTATTTTAACACAAATAATTGAAAGATATAAATCCAGCGACAATAAAGATTTAAACTAAATAACTTTATATGTATTTATTAGATTTCATATAGTACGAAAACGCTCTCAGAACTTTATACCTGACAATGAAATAAAATATCTTACCAATTAAAAACATTATCAAATAAAATAGTGAATAGAAATCCATATAATAAGATAATCAAACTTCTCCCTCATTTTATGTTATTATTAATAAAATTAGCATTGAGAAGATAGAAAGATTTAGATCCTACTCAGCGCAATAATAATTCTCAAATTATGATAATTAAAGAAGAACTGCCCTACCTAAATGCTTAAAATAAAAGTTATTTAAATTCTCAAAATAATTCTTCAAGCGATAACAGCCATCATTTTTAATTAATTTACAAATTTAAATATCCTGGACATGCAGAATCTTTATTTACGAAGCAGAAATAAGTTTTAAAAAATAATCAAGAAATTTATTTTAAAATTACTTTCTAATAAACTTTTTGTTTTTTTACACTTCGAAAGAATTTTGCTGATTCATTATTATTTTTTAAAATTATATCAAGAGAGTGTTAAAGATTTATAAATGTGTTCTCGAATGCATATGATAATTATTGCAATTTAATTTGTAAGCAGAGTTAAATTAGAATAGGAGATAAAGGAGAGACTCTGATTGAAGGGAGGAATTCATTTTATTCAAGCCTTACGATGAAACAAGATAATTTAGCTAAGAATAGTAGTTGTAAAATTAAAGAAATGATATACAGCTGTGGGGAGTATCAAACTGGAGAAGAGTCTTAAAAATTTAACTCAAATTATAGAAGAAATACAATCGACTTTCCAGATCATTTCCAAGAATTATCTGCAGATCCTCTTTAAGATAAATAAAATTATAAGCAATAAAAGTTGGCATTTTTATTTTAAGTTTAGACAAGATCAGAGAATAAAAAGCAAAAGCCCATAAATATAAAAACTTATGCAAAGTATAGATGCAAGCGACAGAAAGAATGAAGATAAAGTGCTTTAAAATTATAGCTAGTAGCATCACTCACGATTTATGCATAAATTAATCAATGAATCAAAAGAAGAACTTTAAGAAATTGTTGAAGTTTTGAAATCTATAATTATCTAATAAATTTTGAAAGAGATTCATCTTGCTGGTGTCGACTTTAGACTCATGAATAAATTGAGAGTGATGTGTTTGGAAAGAGATAAAGAGGAAACAGGAAAGCTTTCATTAGAGATCTTTTCGTAAATCTTATAAGATGTGACTAGTAGGTAGCCCTGGAATAAGCTATTGGTTCAAAATTTCATAAATTATATCACTCTCAAAGATGCATTTTTAATGAATTTTTTTTAATTTTGATAATTGTGCCTCATTTTAATAAAATAACGATTCAGCTTATTCGAATAATGTGAAAGTTGACTTTGGTAAACTTAATAGGTTGGTTGATATCTATCACTATTTCCCAAGCATGAAGAGAAATAAAGGAAAGAATTTCTCAGAGGAGATATATTTCATCCTGTCTTCAAACAAAGCAGGAAATTTTGGATAGGCAAATAATTAAATATATTTATTAGGTACTTGGGGATGAATCTCATTTGGTGAAATTAATGGATACACTTTGGGAAAAAATTAATTCTAAATTTTACAAAGTCGCTCAAGCGTTCTAATATTTTGACCTGAACTAAAATTCTAGAATATCATTAAATGAGTTTAAGTAGGCGCAGAAGGCTTGAATTGCAAATTCTCAGAGAATAATATTCAAATTAATTTATTAATGAATTAAATGTTATTAGAGACTGATGCTAATGAGATCTTTAGATACCTTGATTAAGAATAGTGATGGGTATATAGATTATAAAGAATTCTGCAACTTATGTGAGGAAAAGAGAAAGAATATGGATCCTTTTGAAGCATCAACTTATTCCTAACATTTTAAAAAATAATTTAAAATTCTAATTTAAACATTTATACTCATCTTCATCTACTTTGAACAATCACTTTGATTCAATTCCGGATGAGAGTGAAATATTTGATCGGAAAAGACATCTGTTTGATCCTCAGCATTATCTAGGTAAAAATTCTAACTAGGTCGCAAATCAATTTGAGGAAATTAAAGATTGTGTCAGTAAGAGCCAAGCAGAATATAAACAAAGGAAACTTCAGCAATCTTATCTATAAAGCACTATCAATCAACAATAGGAGCTAATACAAGCTAAAACTACCAAAAGGAATCACAATTTAAAATCTACTAGCTAACATTCAGAAAAATAGAGAAATACTCTTTACAGAAGCTTTTAAGATTTATGTAATATATTATCTAACTTTAAAAATAAGATAGAGGAGCTCTGAAAATTGAAGATCATGAACAATTGTCAAGAAGCTTAAAGTTTGACTAAAGTAATTAAGATTTCAAAAACTAAAAATCTTTTCTTCCCTTAGCAAGACCGTTTGCTACAATTTAAAGCCTTTTTTTATAAACAAATATAGGTCATATATGAATAGCTTATTAGCAAACATAAATACAAAGGAAATAAACAGAAGTTAACTGGATTTTCATGAATACAAGTTGAAATACAAACAAAAGGACTAGTTTGAAATGCGAATAAAAAATACTTAATGCATATTGAAGTCAGTTAAAGTCTTCTTAATCTCATATTTGCATGATGGAAATTCCAACAACTAATGCAAGACCATTTTCTAATACAGCTATATGATTGGCTAAAACACTAATGAATTTGGCAAAGCTGCATACTTACATTTTTTGATTGGAGATTTGTCGCAAAAAATCAGCAAAGTATTATCATTGAGCTCTATCATAGCGAATCTTGAGCAAATATACATTTGGTTTTAGGTTTCATTTGTTATTATTTATTTGATTATCTGATAACTCAATTAAATTTCAGCAAAAATTAATTTTCAGTTTATTTACTTTGTATTAAGTTTGCTAATCAACTATTCATATTAGACCTATAATAATATATGATTTAAAGCATGAATAAGATAAGCAATTAGAATGGAGATTAAGCTTTTGGAACTTAAATCCAGAGAGATACTGAAAACATAAAAACACTTGTAAATTTTGGTTATCAGCATAACTATCTTGATCGAGCTTAAAAATAATAAAGTAGGCTTGAAAATGAGAAGGAAGAGCTGAGATAAAGATTGAAGAATTAGAATCTCATAATAAAAAAGGAATTAAGAATTAACATTGTAGTTTGATAAATAAACACTGCTCATTGAGAATAACCATTTTTGGAATCATGTTTTAAAATCAATTACGTCGCGAACTGCACTCCATTCAATCATAATAGCCTCTCAGTTAGCTATTTTTGAGCTTTTCAATCAGACTGCTCAAATCAAAGACAAAAATCCTTTGTTCTGCTGGTTAGTATTAGAGACTTAAGAATGTGATCTTGGCCTCCTGATAGATCAATGATACTCTACTGTATTAGGTGACTCATATATTGCGGTCACAGAATTGCAAAATAAAACTGCCACTATTTTGATCAGAGGAGACTTTGCAGTCGAGCTTTAAATTATTCAATTCCAGTTTCTCAAAGCTAGGAACATTAGAGATTTATTAAACAGCTATATTTATTTAGTAGGAAAGGCATTTCTAATATTAATTAATTAAAAGACGTTTAATATTGGAATTTTATAATATCCTTAGGAAACGCAAAATTAGTACAAAACAGCATGCCCTTACATCTTCTTTGTGATTTAAACCACGATAATAATCCATTAAATTTCTTTCTATCCAAGAGAGAAAACTTTTTATCTTCGGCCATGAGATAAAAATGGGGATAGTATTCTTATCGCAAGGCCCCAGGGCTCACAAAATTTATGCACCTGAATTAAGCCATCTACATTATTCATCGATGGATTGTTAAACTAATTAGTATCAAGGGTATATAATAAAGGTAGGAAAGGCTTAGAGAAATTATCTTTTAATCTTCTAACCCCATCCGAAATAAATTAGGTACCAAGACAAATGTCATATATTTTAACTTTTAACCAAAGTATTTGAAGAATTTAGAAATAATCAGACATGTAAACTTTCGTGTCAAGAATAAACAAGAAACGCTAATCTCTTCTTGGCAACATGCGTGGATTTGATTAGTATTTGAATCCTAACTTGTCTTAAAGCCAAGGATATGAAGATTAGAGTAGAAACTAAGTCAAATCTAATGGATTAAGATACTACAGCACTTCTTTTGGTTTCAATAGAGGCACAAGTTAAGATTCACACAGCAATTCAATCTAGAACATGGTGTAAGGTAATCATATAACAAAACTGAATATCAATTCCAAAGTAAAGAATCAAAAAGAGAAATTATATTAGATAATTTTAATTCAAATACATATTTAAAAATATTAAATCTAGGATTTTAATATAGCGATAATTGTAATCCTTGTTTATTTGTAGTTCTGTAGATTTTCTATCCAATTTAAAATGAAAAATATTTCTCATTTAATTTCTCAATATAGTAGCAATTCTTTGTATTAGCTATGATGAGGGCTTAATTTTAAACCTAAATTATGTAGAGATAATAAAGTACAAATTAAATTTTGGATGAAAAGAATGAAAAACTTTTAGATAAATTAGAAGGTTTCAAAGTTATTTAAAAATAAGGTATTATTCTGTCTCTAAATTGTAAATTTCAATAAACATATGACTTTTTTAAATGATGTAATTATTTCTTAAGTATTTTAAAGTATTTTAGTTTAAAAATTATAGTTCCTTTGAATGAGGTTTACAGAAAATAAAACCAAGGAGAATAAGACATGAGAGCACCCAGTAGATTGTCAAATATGGCTAAATCGATAGATAAAAGCTCTTTAGGGCGATAAAGTATTATGAGTAAGTCAATATCTTTATCAAGCGATGGAATATAATCAACAAAGGCTCATTCATCTAAAATCAATTAAATATCTAAGCCTCTTTATAATGACTTTATAATTCATATTTTAATAGTAGACTAAGAAGAGTCTATAGATGACATTCCATTCGAAATCAAAAGAAAGGACATTTACCTTAAACACCACAATAATCTAGTTAAGTGATCATTTATATAAACCTTCATTTGTTTCTATCCAGCAATTTAGGAATAGAAATTTTAAAACTAAATTTAATTTCTCTCATAATTTAGAATAATTTGATGTGAAGTATAATCCATTAAAAACTATAAAGTTGAATAGATGGTCGACTATTATAAAAAGTTGAACTTATTAAATTGATAAATTTACTTTACTCATCTTTAAGATCTATGATTTTTTTTATGCCATTATAGCTCTGAGATGTTATCTCTAATAAAAATTAAAAAATATAATGACTGGTGATTTACATATAATTAAAAATTTATTAACAAAATTTTTATTTTTATTATTATAAAAATATTAGAAAATCAAACACTGATTTTAGACTATTATTTAGATATAAATTATATCATCAAGAAAGAGAAGTAAAAATATTTGCTTAAAACTGCTAATAAGTTTAATTAAATTCTAAAAAATGCCCTAAAATATTGAATAGCATTTTTTAATTGATTATTCATTTAATTTTATTTTGAATTATTTATTTTTGATATATTTTAAGGAATAAGAGCCTTTAATAATTTGTAAAAAACAGATAAATATCAGTATAAAATATTTTCATTATAGAATTAGGAGTTAAAGAATACTGATATCATATCGCAAAGTTATTTGCTCTCATTATTGCAGCAAGATAATCCCCAGATCTTCTTTACTAGGCTTAGTTTTATTTACAAATTATTTTTTTTAAAAGTTATGACTTGATTCCAAACTTTCTGAGCATAATTAAATAATTTTTGCTAAAATTTAATAAAAATATAGCTAGATAGATTAGATTAATTGTGGGAAGAAGAATTATAATCTGACTCATCTAAATCTTGAAAAGATGCATATCTACTTTCCATTTAGGGTTCACCTTAAGCAAAATTCAATAATTAATATCTTAAATATTTGCTTATAAACAACAGATTCATCTTTCCATCCTAATGGGATATCATCATCTTCTTCTTCTAGAGAGTCTTTAAAATTATAATCATTTTATTCTCATATAATTATCTTTAACCTTAATTTATACAAAATTTTAAATTTTAAAAAATAAATAGCGAATTGACAGTTTATACCTATATAATTTTTTTAGATGGTAATTAACTTGATTCTAGAGTCGTTAAAGCAATTATATATAAATATATTTATAGACTGCGAATTATTTAAATTTTCTAAAACTATATTTATAACTAATTATAAATAAGAATATTAAATTATATAATATTTTAATTAATCTTGTTAATTGATGTGTTCAATTACGATATTTTACTCAATCATTTGATCTTCCCAAAGAGATTATTAAAAGAATCAAAATTAAGATAGGATATTCATAACAAGGTAGAAATTTTTAAATTTTAAAATTCATTTATTTATGTTGTACATCTATCTTGACCTAAAAATTTAGAGGCAGTTTCTTGATTTTCTAAATTAATTAATGATAAAATCCTTTATTATTAAAATGTTGATAATATTTGTATTCTTCTTGAGAATTGGGTCTATCAAATTATACTTGTGAAATAGAATTTGGCTGTACTATTTGCTGAATATCATAAAAATATAAACAATTATATTTCATTCTAAGGTTATAGGCTCTAACTAAGCTCATCTAAGTGTTCAATAATTTAAGTTTAATATGGAATTGTTTTTTATTTCTGTATCTTCCTTTTTGCTCTTATTTTAAGTAAAATGTAGATTAAAGCAAACACTAATGCTACACATAAAAACATATTAGCAATAATTTTATACATAGTACTATTACAATAACTGCCCATACAGGAAAATATGGCATGCAAGAGCCTTTAATGCAATGACCAGATTCACAATATTTATCCCCATAGCATCTATCATAGTTACAGATATCATAATTCATATTCAATCAATATTTTTTGTAAATTTATTCGGCAAGTCATAGTAGGAGTCGTATTAACTCGAAGAGCAACCAAGCTTTTTTGAATTTATGAAATTATCTCTGGTTATCAAAGCACCATATGCAAATTGAAACATTATTTTGTAGTTTTGTTTATGAGAAAATACGGATATCATTTCATAATATTTTTCATAATTTTTAATCACTCCATCTTCTATCAAATTTTTATAAATTTGATTCGCGCACATTTTTTAACACTTTTATCAATTTTTAAATGCATTTTTGCTTTCCAAATTTAGATATAAAAATCTAGTTAAAGCAAGAAGTGTTAATAATTATTTGAAATTGGTGGATAACTTTAATTTTGAAGCTATTGTGAATTGGAAAGGATCCTAATCATTTCTCATGATTAATTTGTGGTAATTAAAAAAAATTATTACTGATAAAATCTTTATTTAATAAGTTTCTTTGTTCAATATTTTGCAATTATTGAATTTTTTGTTGGGTACCCTATTTGAATTAATGGGCAATCAAAATTATGGACACATTTTATTCTCCAGATATTTATATATAGATATTGCTTGACATAAAATAAATACAATTGAAAATTGTAAAATTGTAAAATAGTAAACCTCGACTTAAAAATTCTTATTTTGATACAATTCGAAAGATTTTTGGAAACATTTTATGTCATTGATTCTTCACCTCTTTGAATTTGAAATAGATAAAAACCAAAGCGTAGGAGAATAAATAAAAGGCATAGCATACTACAATAAATATAAATTATAATGTGTTAACTCCAAAGAGGATGAGCAGCTGATACTTATCGTCTTAAAATTATTTTAATTTTATAAGCATTAGAATCTTAAGTAGTTGAAATTCCGCTTTCTAAAAACACACTCAAACAAATAAAGAGTGGTTTGACCATATAGTTTATTCCCATTGCCTCAACTGATTAATCCTTCTCGAACTCAAATCCACAGATCATACCTAAATGGGTATTAGAAGCAGAGTCCATCATCCCAAAAGCAAATGAAAAAACATAAGCCAATAAACTTTAGTAAAATGCTCTATTATAAATCCTCTTATTCAATTTATGAATGGATTATACTCAAAAATAGCTGTGTAAACTATTAGCGAAATAAAGCCAACGGAACTTATCACAGTATGATAGATTAGTCCTGCACGATTAGATTGCTTCTTCTTTATAATAAGCTGCATAAAGAATCCTCCAAATATCTCTCCCGCTCCAAGTGCTGCCATCACAAACAAAGATTGCTCGAATTAATAGGATTAGGAAGAATTTTTTCCCATCGTACTTGAAAGCATTGGAACAAATATCCCAGATGAAAGTCCATTAGTTATGCCAACTTAGGCAATCTAATTATTAAGTGTACTAAACTTTATATTTTCATATTTTTAATGAATATAAGGAACTATAATGAGCATTTTCTTTGTTTTCAAAAGTCTCAAAGTTGTAAGAAGTGATTATATAGTTGTCTTCTTCTTTTTATCTCCCATCGATGATATATTTTAGTCCTGCTGCTTAAAAATTATTCTATTATCCTATGAATCTACAGATTTTGAGGGTGTTAGAGGAGCTGTGAGAATTCCTTCACTAAATATTGTATCTCCTTGATTGATGATTTCATGCAGAGGCTTCTAATCTTCGCTCTGATCTTCAGCATTTTGAAATTTAGATTATTCTCCTACTGGTCTAGGGGCTCTGAGAAACATTAAGAAAAGCCAAGCAAGGAACGCTATTGAGGCCATGATGATGAAGTAAAGGAACTTGTCTAATTTAATTTATTTTTTATTAGTCAATGTTTGCAAGTAATAAAGCACTCATAATGTTTCCAATTAGCTAAGAAGAGTTGCTTGTTCCATTTAAAATAGCAAAGAACAATCCTTTGCTTTACTCATCTGCGCTTCTTGTCAGATACTCTATAATAAATATAATACTAGCCTTGCCCACACCAAAGCAAAGAACTTCCTATGCCGTTTATTATTGCAAAAATCACTATTATGCTCACAATAAACCCATCGCTAAAGATTACAAGCTCAGATTTTCATTTTATTATTCAATTGCAATTATAATTTAGGGTACTTGTCTTTGAGAGTAGGAAATAAGAGGGCTGCAATCAATTATTTTATAAATTAATTAATTTGTTCAAATTTTACACTAATTTAATGTAGAGAAAGTATGTGAATGAACCGACTTTGATGGCGAATCTTGGTCCCATTTTTTCAATTACAGCTGAAGAAAATGGAGACATAGCAGCAAAGAATAAATACACAAGAGCAACACTATAAAACCCGAGTGATTTGAACCCAAAATCTTTCAAAATCTAAAATGTTTAAGTTTTATGTAGATAAGAATTTTGAATAAGAAAGCAAGATTAAATATGTGTCTAATCAATTTCTGAACTAAATTACCTTCGAAGAAATTGTAGAGCAAGACATGTAGGCTAAAAAGATAAGGAAGAATCCCACCGAAAGATAGATAGCTCTGTCAATATTTACTATCATATGTTAATATGCAAACTCAATTTTATATTGTTAACTATCCAAATAATATAAAGTAATATAAAATTTATTCTTAATTAATGCTTCATTTTTTTTTAATACATTTATTCATAATTTTTGAATTAAATTTAAGGAAATTTTTAAACTTATTCAAGCAATATTATTAATATATGGCTATCAAATTTTACCTATAATTCCTGTGTATAGTTAAATTTGATTTAGTTTTCTAACTTTGAATTAGAATTTGCAAGGTGGTGTGAATGCGTCTCTTAGTTGTGACGATTGGTGGGATTAAACAGAGTCTTCCTCCAACCCTGTGCTTTAGTTGGCGACTTAAGTCATTAAGGATGTGCATCTCATATAATTGTTAAAGTTTAAAATGAATCTTAGATAGGCAATCTTTAGAGCCTAGAAATACGAGACACTTTCAGTGGCAATGGTTTAGTTCTATCTTTATAATTTGATATCACTTGCTAGCCCACGAATAGCTGCTTAAAGAGAAGGAGAAGGACAGAGAGCGAGAACTCAGAAATATGGAGTTCAAGAAACAAATTGATAACTCTCTAAAGAATCTGCTGTTCTTCACTCACCAAAATCTTCTACTCATGGTCCAAATAGCACTAGTAGAATCATGAATAGAACCATGAAAACCAACAATCACTATGCCTCTAAGTCTGAATAGGCTAATTGATGCTAAGAGTATCAAAAAGATAAAGACCAAGGGGGAGGCAATATAATTGCTTTAGCTACAATTAAATTTATTGCTCAAAGTGCATATGCAAAATAGTGAAAACATTTTCCGCAATCTAAATTTCATCAAATAAAATAAAAGCTAATCTTATCAAGTAGAATTCTAAAAAGAGATTTTTCTTGTTGATAGGAGAGTGGTTGAACACTATAACTATTATCCCTAATGAGAAACTTAGAGAAATGCTTTACAACATTGAAGCTTTCAGAGCAGATGCAGTCAATATAAATCCAGTAGCCTAAGATGCCAATTAAAAAAATAGTTATATTAGTATTCAATGTAACATTAATTTTTGAATAAGCAATAGAATAAAGGTACAATTGCATCAAAGGCTCTTTCTTCTTCTACTAAAACTAGTGGAAACTCAAATTTAGTAGGAGGAGCTACATCTTTGACTGGTAAAAACCCTTTTGCAATTCTAAAAGCATCAGCAATTGCCTCAACTTAGCAAGTATTAAATTAATATTTATTATAAGCCTAGTTCCCAAACAACTTTGCCAATCTTCCAAAAGTGTCACCTCCTTTCTTACCAGCTTTAGAAGGAGAAGCAAAAAGCAACACATACACTTGGTGTTAGACTTAGATGAGACACTTATTCATAATGTAGAGGTAAGAAAATTAAGGAATTTTATCTTAATTACTGTTATAGTATGGGGCAGAGAGTTACTTCTTGGTGAGACCTGGATGCGTATACTTTATTGAACTGATGGCAAAATTCTATGAGATTGTTATATTCACCGCAGCATTGCAAGACTATGCTGATTAGGTGATAGATCAGATAGATGTAAATCAAAATATCAAATATAGACTTTATCGCCAACATACATCTTAAAATGGACCATTCCTTGTTAAAGATTTAAGCCTCCTGGGAAGGGACATGTCCAAAACAATCATATTCATGCTTTAAAATTGAAAATAAATATAAACTTGAATAGAAAAATGGTATTGAAGCATAAGCATCGTTAAAAAAAGCTGATTGTCTTCATTTTAATGCTAGTTCGAACCAATATACTATTTCTTTCAAGCTTGTTTTTCTGCGATAATCCATGATATTCCATTGTAAAATATGGATTTATATATTTCCTTATCTTAAATAGAATTTATGATAGTTATCCTATGAGATGAGCATCGATAAGAAGATCACTATAAAATGGGTTTAAATAGAGGAAATTTCCACTACCTGTGAATTATTTTTAAGTAATCTGAGTTTCTAAAGTATTAAAAGTTATAATCGATAACATCAGCGATAACTTTATCCTTCAGCCTGACAATGGAATTTTCTGTTCAACTTGGTATGACGATATGAGTGATAATTTCCTCGAAGAGATTTCACCCCTGCTTATCGAACTTGTTGAAAAGCGCATTACAGACGTAAGAAAAGGCCTCCGCACTTACAGAGATCAAATTCTCAGGCAAATTTCAAATGGCCATAGTTCAAATGGAGTTACCCCTCAGCTGCTTTTTGAGTGAAACTAAATCATTATTTTAAATTAAGATATTAGAATTTGCAGTAGATTCTCAAAATATTTAAAATCTACAAAGTTAGAAAAGGTTGAACGATAAGGAAAATTTAACTTACTTCTAATATCTGGGATAGATTGTGCTCTTAAAACGCTAAATCCATCAAGTTCAACATGATTTTAGGTCTTTCAGGTATCAAACTTCTTTCAGCTCCCATTACCTGAGATTGATAAACTGCTCGCATATTTTATTGTAATTTAAATATTTAGACAAACTTTAAAGATTTGTGTTATTTGGATTATTCGGATTCTATTTCGAAATAGAGTTGTTGAAAGATTGAGAGATTGAACTGTTTTCCATGAATAACTAAGAATTCTCCCCAGATTATGCCTTTAACTCAACTTCCTTGTCTCCATTGCCTGCAGCAGTTAGCTAAGATTAGCTTGTGTTCTGATATCATAAGTTACATTAAATCTATTAAGAGTTAAACTTACTCTATTGAGAGTGTTTTATGAAAGTTGGTTTCCTCCTCCCATAACTCCAACGCTTGCAGTTTTGTCTACGTACTGGTCTATAAATTCAAGTTTAGATTATAAAATCAAAGGAAGAATTAAGAAAGTGAATTATCTGTTATTTACTCAATTGCTTTTAGTCGGAGAAGCTATGAATGTCTTGGCTTGCTTCAATTGCATCTTGCTTTTGCTTTCTTTCAGTCATCATCTACTCATCATCAGAGTTTGTTGCTCTCTTCATCAAGAAAGGATTCTTTCCTAAAAGTTGCTTTAATATCTAAATATTGTAGATGTAAACTGACTTTGTTAATTTGAGAGAGCCATTGAATCATTGAGTTAATTTTAAATGAATTTATTTAATTTAAGAGAGTTGGTGCTGTGATGAAATGTCTCCTTTGAAGGACTTGCTGTTTGCAACAGGAGGCAGTTAGATATTTTGCTTTCCTCCCTTCATTAACTTTGTGGAACCCTCTTTCTTGCTCTACAGAAATTATGTTACAAAAACCCTTATTTTAATTTTATAGCTAAAGCGAATTTCCTCTTTCTTAGAGACTAGCAATATAGTTCTTAGAGTTGAAACTTTGGGATTTATTACTCTTATGATGAAGAAATGATCACTTAATATAGAATATATTTCTCCTGCATCTTTAATGCTTATCTTGAACTTACATTCAAAATTTAATCTATTTTAGAAGACTTGTCTTAACTAAGTGATCTTGGCTCTTTAATTGGCAGCTTTGCAAGGCGAGTATTTTTAGCAAGTCCTGCGGCTCCTCCCAGTATTTCTGGCTTCTAGTTTTAGATGTAACTCATCTCGAGCGCAGGTGCTGTTACTTTGCTCATTTTATTTACAATAATTATATTAAGTAAATTAAATAGGCACGCAATAATCATATTTATGAAAGTTACATTAAAAAGATTAAACTTCATTAAGCTTATAACTTGAGGTAAAATTATGCTACAATAACTAATTCATGCAATACGAATTGAGGATTTCAGGAGTAGACAATGTAATTTTCATTGCAGATTTAGAGCCTAGGAGGACTTATACTTTTGATTCTTCTCTGGTATGGAAGCATATATCTTTATCCTTTCTCTTTATTAGATTAAATTCCCTTCAAGACTGATTGTTCCTTTTCACTTTAGTCATCTTAAATAAAGTCATAATATAATTCATTACATAATGATCTGAAGGTTGCTAATTGAGTAATTAAGCTTGCTTGAAATTTCCAATATACTTGTCCTGGTTACACATACTACTGAGTTAAGTCTCATCATACTGCTCAAATTCTGCACTTCTGCTGAGCAAAACATAATTAAACCGACCTATTTCCTAAATATCCTCAATTATTCCGTGATTAACCATATCATTTTCAAATGATTTTTTCCTACTGAAGGCTTCCTGATTTTACTAGGGAGATTTTGAAAGAGCAGGAACTTGCCCAAAATGCTCTAACGGATTATAAATCAAATTAAAAATAATTCGAGTATAAATTATTATTTGTCTAAGATATAAACGACTGAGTCTAGCCTGGGACCTAAGTATTATAAGTGGAAGTAGTCTGGCTTTAACTTCCCACTACTGTCATAGTGCTACTTTCAAGATTGTCTTCTTGAGTAGTTAGAAGATTTTATCTTGTTCTTTAACCAGGACTTCCATTTCTTATCCTGATCAGATCGTTCTTTTAAATTGCTTCCCTGATGTTGTAGATCTTTTTCTAAGATGCAGTTCCGGTATTGCTAAATTTTTAACTCAAAGTAGAAGGAACAATCAGAAAATTAAACCCTTACAATAAAATATGAAGTGAATAAGTTGAATAGAGTTGCCTCCATTTGAGATATGAGAGAGACTTTATTTGGGATCTCCAGAGCTCTAAAGTTAAGAAGAGAAATTTCTTAAACTAAAAGACTTCTGAATCAATCATTAATTTAAGACTGTTTTTGGACTACACTGCTCGGATTATTTGAATTACTTATGCTGTTTTGGTCTTTATTAGATTCAAGTGTAACTTACGCCCCTCTCTTTTCTTAATCCTTATATGTTGGACTTTTATTACCTGATGTATGATATGCGTTATTCCCTTTAACGTCATAGAAGTTTTATCCTGAGCTAGGAGTGAACTCTTCCACTGTCCTATTCTCATTCGAGTACATTTATTTATAAAGCTATCAATAATTCAATTCAAATCTCACTAATTGTCTATTAAGATAATTTCTAAACAATATAAAAAAAAATATATATCCAATTTTTTTTCAATATAGAAATTTTTAATTCCAAATAAGTCTTAGTCTTGTACTACAATAAAGTGCAAATTTTTTGATTTAATTATATATTTATACATTTGCATTTTGTTGACTCCTCTAGCAATATCATTTGATTTTAAGTACCCCCCATCTTGAAAGTATAAGTCAGAGTTTAGACTAAGCTTTTCAACTTGATGAGTATGCTATTTTAAGTTAGTGGTTTGAGATGAAATGGTGATATCGGATGCAACCTAATAATTCCCATTGAGTGAAAAATTAAGGCCTTCTTCTATCTGCTGGAATGATTTTGTTTGCTGTGTTTAGGATGTGTTATAGCTCGTGCTTTACATTAAATTCGAGTCTTCCTCAATCAAGTTACCGTAAAGAAGCAGATAAAATATTAAAGCTGCTAAAATAAGATCCTAATCTCCCACATTCATTTCATCATCCATATCAGGAGTGCTGAAATGCTCGTACATCCTCCTCTAAAAAGTATTAACTCTCTTTTTAATCAAAAGTATAATTAAAACTATTTTCTTTGCTTATCGAAAGGTTCATGTGTATTGGCACTTGCAATGCCTATTTCATCTTCCAAACATTCATCTGGTGGAGAGCCATAATCATTGGAATTTTAAATGCTCCTCAACTTGTCATACAACGGTGAGAATGGGGACAACCCTAACTAATTAATCTGCTTGCTTTGCTGCATATCCATAAATATAATATTTACAATAATATGAAGGCATCACTAAAAGCATTAAGGATTCCTATTCTTTACTTTGATTGTCATACTACTCAAAGGGGATTTGGTCTTTATTTGCATACATGTGAGAATCACTCATTAAATTATTTAAAATATGCTTATTTTATTTAACCTCATTCTCAAAGAGCGTTAGTATTAAATTATCCTAATCAAAAAAATTATTGAAATAAATCAATTCAAAACAATTCAAAGTTAATTTAATCCATACCTATTTCAGTCATAAACATGAAGATATTGGTTACCTCTCGTTATTTAAGGGCATAGTCAGATGATGCTAGATACCATAAATAGCGTTTCCAGATACTATCCCTTACCCCATTCCTCCTTAAACACTTCCTACTCTATTAGTTGCAGCAGAGCCTAGCCTTCCCTGGCTTGTCAAAATACATTCAAATTATAATAAAAAAGTCGCAAAGTTATTCTAACTCTCTAATGGACTTTGAGTTAGCCAAGCGCTGAGATCTTAATTTTCTTGTTTCTTTCCCTAATTATAAGCAATATATTTTAATTAAAATTATTGGAGATACTGATCTGTCTTCTTCCCATATAGGCAGATCTATTTGCCCTATTATCCTTAAATTGAGGGGGAGGTGGATAATTTTTAGGAGAATCATAATCATTTTATAATAGATCCAGTTGAGACTAGGGCTAAGATCCTCCACTATATATCAGACGCTAGTTGTACCTGCTGTTATGGAATAGTTGATTCCTTTGGTACGCTGTAAGATTAAGAGGACTTTTAATGGGCTAATTTAAAAAATACTGTAACCATAAAAACAGAATAATTATTAAATTGAGAGGTTGAGTTTCTTGACCTAAAGGTAAAATCTAACTGCACTGAATTTATTTCATCAGAGCTTGTTTGTCAACCTCCATAAGTTTGCGAGGAGATCTAAATCTCCCATTTTTAAAATTATCAAGCCTTCTAGGACTGTTATTAGCAGTTCTGTTATCTCTAAGTCTATTAAATCCGAATTTGTCAGGAATCTTACTTGGCTTATTATGCAGTAAGCTTGAAACAGTTTAAGGGACTGCTTATTCTTGAGGAATTATTAAATCTTGCTTGGGTAAAGGCTTTGATTAAGGGAGTGTTAAGCCCATATTTTAGATTAATGATGAATAGGGAGAAGGCTTTGAAAAAGTAAGGTCCTTATTTAAAATGGCTTACTAATTTGGATCTTATCGAATAGCTTAATCAAAGTTAGGGGATGGTTTTCGTTTATAAATGAATTCTTTCTTTATCATTTGATATGGATATTTAATTTAGTCTATTCTGAGAGACAGACCTAATTTTTCATCTTACTCTACTGAGTGGGTCATATTTTGAGTATGATTAATTTAAATAAATTCTTAGAGTGTTTTCATTAAAGGATGTAACTCCAAGAAGATTATTCTAAAACTTTTCATGCCCATCAGATGGTGAAGGAAATTTCATTATAGTATTTGACCCTCTTGCGTTTTTATTTTTCAAATCAAATAATTGAGAAAATAAAAAGAGATTTCATAAATTAATGAATCTGGCTTGATGATATCTGAATCTAAAAGAGTCTAATTTAAAACTTTATAGCCAAGAACCTATTAATCCTTTTAATTTCTTTGACTTGAAATACCTCTTGAGGATTTCTTTTTATGGCGGTGGTTATTTCCTTAACAACTTATTGCTATTTAGCTGATCTCTTCATCTAGATTCAAATTTTAAGCACATATTTGATGAATGCTGTCACCAATAAGCTCCAGTTGCCCCTATTCAGCCACATTGCTATTCAAAAACGTAAAACCTCCAATAGCTCCCATACCAGAGTTGATTCTCTCTTCCTTCATATTACTACGTTGATTGTTCCTTCCATCATTAAAAGCTTAAGATATTTGGCTATTGTGTTGCTTTTTCCGAGCACTAACTTATAATGGAGAAGCTTGTTTGTTAGCGCTCTAATTTTGATTAGATCTGTTACTCTTTTAATTTTCCTCATAAGTTTTCTGTTATTTTATTGCCTGCTGTTTATCTGATGCCTATCTAACTGAAGAAAGAGCGGAATATGGCATTCTAATTTAGGAAGTGATCCCTGTTCCTTATAATGGTGCAATTAACTTGCTTAGCTTTGGAGAACTAATCAATTTTAATTTGGCTTTGTGTAAAAGGAAATCATTTCTCATTGCATCTCTAGCATCTTTATTTTTAGCTGTGGCTGGCATTCCAAAACCAGGCTAAGAATTCCTTTTGCTGGTATTAAACATCATAACATTAGGCTGAAGTTGTAAGTTGCTAAGCTCTAAGGGCGAAGGTCTAAAACTCATAGCTCCATTAAAATTTATCAAAGCACTCTGTTTTGCTAATGAGTCATTACTAAAAGTTGCACCATCTTAATATCTCTGATCACTTAGGAAAATTTAGGCATTACTATCTTCTTAATCTCTTGAATTTTCAAACTAATAAGTCTACAGCAAATTTTGATGATCTAGATTTTCCAGCTTTTAAGTTCGGTTCTTATTTTTCAGGAACTTAGTTTATTACCCCTTCGGAGAAAATATAAGTCTTGGAGTTCTTCGAGAACTCAAATAAGAGCTATGAAGAGTAGATCCCGCTTAGGGGGTTTGAGGAACATTTATTTGAGAGTTAGCAGTTGATTCTAAAGTTAAATCATTGTGCAAAAGGTGATAGTAAATTTGGTTTTGATGCTTATACAATTAACTTAGTTTTAATCCTTGTTTCGGCTATTCTTTATTCTGCAGTTTCTTAATTACAAAAATTAAGGTAAATGAGGACAGTTTGCTTATTTTTAATATCTGCAATTGCTGACTAAAAAGAAGTTAAAATTTGAGTTATAGTTTTACCTTATGCTTGATGTTGTTTTTTCCAACCATATATATCTTGTTTGTGACGTTTTCAACATGGCTTTTAAGAACTCTTGCCCTCTCTTCAAATTTAGAATTTTGTGAGAATATTCCTCCTTCCTAGATCTTGCCACCTTCTATTCCCATCTCACTCATAGTAATACCTAAATCTTCATTCACCATATTCTCTTCATCTTGCTAAATAAAGAGCAGAAAATAATAATTGAAATAGACTTATAAATTTGTCTGTTTCTTTGAGTATATAATCCCTCCGTAAGATTCACATCAATCTCTCCATCTAAAGACGAAGCAATAGTTTTCTGAAGATGAGCATTTGTCAGAGCTATTCTAGGAGATGGCAC
The DNA here is from genome assembly GCA_027382625.1 of Tetmemena sp. SeJ-2015. Classification (NCBI taxonomy): domain Eukaryota; phylum Ciliophora; class Spirotrichea; order Sporadotrichida; family Oxytrichidae; genus Tetmemena; species Tetmemena sp. SeJ-2015. Next base: position 39,920 of record JAJKFJ010020794.1, read on the forward strand.
TGAACTAATTTTATTTATTTTAAAACAGTAAAATATTATTCATAATAGGTTGCTCCATTAAATTAAGATGCATAATGTCTGAGTTTAAGATTTTAGAGGGAGAGTATGAAGTTGTGAGTTTCGAACTTAATTTTGAGCTTCCCCTATTTAACAGAAGTTTTTTATTTTACCTTGGAGATATCTATTGTTAGAATGAAGAATTTACTAAATCCTTTCTTGGAGAAATTATAAGTTAAATGGACCTAAAAAGATATTTTATTTTGCAAGAAAGTTAAGCTATGTTCATTGTATTAATTTCTGGAATAAAGTTCGTATCTTTACTTTTAGATAGAAGAACTACATTTTATTTTATCTCATTATCTTTGGATCCTTTTGAATAATTTAAATACAGCATAATTAAATCCTTGATGATTGCTGTCGGGAGAGCTTATAATATCCCTCATTTTGACTCTTAAAATAAGTGCATTTGTTGACTCTTTTTCTCCATCAGCTTTCCTCTACTTAAAAATATACTGAACTTGAGCTTCTTGATCTATTCTTATTATACTTAATGACTGTTTATCAATTTAACTGTTTCCCCAAATAACTCACCCTCCTCTCTTCCAGCTAGAATGCTTTTATTTAGTTGATTCTCAATTACGTTTTTATCTTTTTCTGTACGATACAGTGAAGATATTTTAGTTCTAAAAATTTCTCTATCTTTTTCTTCACCCAAAATTTTTGGAGTTCGAGCCCCTAAAGTCATATAATAAATATATGATATATTTTAAGTAAAGAAAATATTTGCGTAATGAGGTGAATACATATTGACATCTATGAGTTATGTGGTTAGTAACTTACTATTAACGCCATGGCTAGAAAATAATTTGTTATTGAGCATGGAAGAGGTAAAAGTATTTGAAAAATTGATGGCCCCATCAAATTTTACACTTCCCCCAAATCCATGTATGTTATGGGCTTTAAATTTAGCTTTGTCTGTTTTAAACTCCATTTGCTATTGCTTTAGATGATGATATACAGTCTAAGGAATCTTATGATGTTTTTATTGCTATAGAGGAGAGGAAGAGTCTCTAATGCTTTGATTTACAGATTGATTGTAGGATTGAGGAAAAGTTTTATCACTTTCCAAGTTCGGTCCTGTAATTATGGAATATAAGTTTTGGGTTTATTGCTTCTATCTGCCCAAAGTAGATACAGTGTCTCTTAGTGGTGATCTTGATTAGGGGAATTTATGAGTTTAATCAGGACTACTCACAGATTCTTAGTAGACAGGTTAAGGGATCGTCACATCAAGAGCAGGATTAAAATTTGTTCCTTGAACTTAACTAATGCTTAAACAAATAGATAAAGTTATTATAGAGAAATCATCTAATAAAAGTTTAGAGGGAGTATTGCCTCTTTTTGAAACTATCCTAAATTTTTTTAGCCCTCTTTTTCTAAGTATTCTCTCTTTCAGTTTCTTTAATTGCTTAAACTTCTGTTGTTTTCGAGTGGCTGTTGTTATTGTTAGATTAATGGTATTTTGAACTCTTTCAAGTTTAATTGTATTCTCAAACTCCCATCTGGCCTTCTTAATGATATCTCATTCAAAAATAATAACTTCTTCATTCTGCGCATTAATACCCAATTTTTTTAATAAAGATTCAATATTTTATAATTAAAAATTTCTATCAGTCTGAAGTATTTCCAAGAGCTTTATTGTTTGAAGGATAATTGAGTAGCATGTTTTAAGGGATATAAAGTGCTTACTTCTAAACATTAGTGAGAGAGGAATTTTATGCTCCATTTTTATTTTTAATCTTAAAATTAGAGGGCTTTTGACTGCTGTTGTTGTTACTGCTGCTTATGTGCAACTCACTCTAGTCGTTTTAAATCCCTTAGTCAATTTAATTCCCCACATTATTAAATGAGTCCTATTTCGGAGGGGTACTCTTCATAGCTATATTAGAGGGAGCTGTCTATTTATTTTCTAATACACCTTAACAAAAAGGATAATAAATATATCATTGGTGAATAAACCACCTGGTTTTGAACGATTAATTATCATTTTTATTTGTTAATTGATATAATTGACAGTGAATTTATTTTCAGCATCAATTTAGATAGACCAAGATATCAATTAATTTCCGATTCTCTCGATTTCTATCAAAGTTTTGGTGAATTAAAATAAAATTAAAAATTTTCTTTGATCAAAAATTCATTTTATCCTAAAGGGAAAAGGCTCTTCTTTCAGTTCCTCCACTGCTTAATTTTATTGAAATAAATAAGCTTTATTTGAAATATGATTAGCTATCATTATTGGATAAGAAAGAACTTGAAAGTGAGCTAGATTATGAGTTTGATTATAGTGAAAGTTTATAATTCTAATCAAATTCTCTCTTTAATCTTTCTAGTAACATCGTAGGTATCTTATTACTCTAAAATATAAGCAACTTCAATAAATAAATGCGCAATATTTTGTTATAAGCTTCTTAAGGGACTAATCAAATTGCTGGATAGCTTATGATTGCTCTTGGGCGTCTGTGAACTGGTGAAGCAAGTACTTAGCAGGTAAATTAACAACCTATGTGAGCATTATCTCAAAAGGCATAGTTAACAGTTTTTCTTCGTTCTCACGCAGTACAATCAAAGCTGTTTTAAATACGATTTTCCATCCATACTATACAAAAAAAATTAAAAAGGGGACAAACTTACTACTAGAAAATGATCCCAAAGACGAAGAAGCAAACCAGAATTGTCAAAGGTTGTCTAAGTTTAAAGCACATTTGTGAAAATAGTGATAAAGTAAGGCGAACTGAAGTAGCTTGAGTTTATTGTCTCATCCAAATTAAATAAGGATTAACAAATTAGAATATTTTATATCCTTGAAATGAGTATGCAGATCAGGCAGCAATATTGAAATAAGTCTATCTAGTTAATAGAACGAAAGTTTAAGCATGGGTAATTCAGTATTGAAAAGAGAGCTCATTCCAAACTTAGCAATAACTTCCTTCATCACAGCAAACGCTAGACTCTCTTTTCTGTAAATTTAATAAATATTTTCCATACAAAAGAAATAGATAACCTGCTATAAAAATTCATACCCTGGCAGTAATCAAGTTTAGGATTGACCATGGCATAAGTCTTTAAGATTGCATTTAGGTTGTCACTTGTCACTCCAGATAAATTATTTAAAGAGCGAGAGACATCTACATCGATTGCATCATTTACTATTTTTGGTAAATCTACCATAGAACTTAAGTAAAATATTTGAGGCTTATAATCAAAATATATTACCTCTAAATTCTTTAGAAACTCTCAAATTCTCCTTAAACTGATCTGTAATCTACTTTCAATAATTTTAACCATAGCTAACGTCTTTTATATTATAGTCTTTCTTATGAACTTCTAAGCAGAGCTTGCTTGAAAATTAAATGACAAAATCTAATTATAAATTAATTCAGTAAAAATTTCATAACTGAGTACCTCATAGTAATCTCTTGAGAGAACTAAAAGATTTCTTAGTGTCTGATCATTATCTACGAATTTGATAGTCATCCCTAAAATCTGAAGCTGCTCAGTATAACCGAATTCTTTGAGTCTATTGCTCCTTTTTTCTAAGGATTGGATCATCATCTAATTAAATTAAGTGGCATAATAAATGGGAATTAATATCTCCTTTTCAGTGAACATGTTCGCAGGATTCTTTTAGTTACTTTGAAGTTCAGTTAGCAATAAGTGAATTCGGCTACTTTATTTAAATAAAAGAGGAAAATAAGATTATACTCTCTAACTAGAAAATTTCGCAGTTCTAGAGCAGTAAATCGTTTGCGCTATCCAAAGATAACCAAAGTTGACAAAGAAATTTCCAAACTTACTGAGCTCATTAAAGATTAGACTTTAATTAACCTTAAGCTCTTCACTCTGTTTAGCTTCTTTTGTTTATAGCATCCCTTTTAGAGATTAATAATTGAATGGTTTTTATATTAGCATAAAAGAAAAAAATTAGGCAATACTTAAAGCCTTTCTTGAAAATATTTTTCTCTTTTGATGGGTTATTAGCTTGCATAATCTTTGCCTTGCGCTTCCGAATGCGGGCCGAATCAGCCATCTTGAGTTCAATGACTTCAGCAATCATTTCTCCCCACATGCGAACATCTTACCATATTCCGTGCTCGCAAAGCTATGACGATAAGTAAACTTTCCTTCTACTTAAGTTAAAAAAATTTGAACTTATGCAAGTAAAGATGTTTTAGGAAGACTCAAGAATATTGTAAACAAGCCTATAGTCATTTGATTGTTCGTGGACAAACACTATAATAAAGAAAACTTATGAAGATAAGTATGCTTACAGGTAAGAATGAATTTGATAATATCTGATATCTATTTTAGGCATTCATTGTTTTAAAGTTGACGAGGAGAAGTAATATCCTTTAAAATATCCCTCAAACCACTTCGAAGGTTTTTATTGTGCATTAATTAAATGCATCGTCCTTTTTCCTCAATACTAATGGGCTCAGATTTTAGAAGTCTCGTCAACTATTCCTCTAAATACTTTCTATCTCTAATTTCTTATTCATGCTTATAAAAGACAATAGCAAATTATTTAATGCTGAGTATGAGCCTTCATCTAATTTGAAGATTGCTATTCATTAGGGAATGTAGTTTGCTACTTGAACTAACTATTTCCTTAATTGCTTATAAGCTCAAAGTCATGATCGTTTCCTGAAACCCTCTGATTCGTGCTTGCTAAGAAATATATAGAGTATTGGAATTTTTTAGATCGACTGGGGCTAAACTACTCTTAAGAATTGCATTAGAAATGTAGTCTTCATCTATAAAAGATGGAGAGCTTTTGTTCCCACTTATGGAAAATTAATCCACACTTTTTGAATCTGCTTAAATTATAGTATTTTGATCTACACCCGACTCCACTCCACTTATCCTCTTTACGGTAGAAGAGTTGGAATTTTTAGTTTTAAACTTATGGCTTGTTTCTTACTCAAATTCATCATAAGGTACTTTTTGAATGAATTAATTTAACAAGTTATGCAAATAAGTATAAATTAGTTGAGAGATTTATTAGTATCGATGAAGATTCTTAAGTCAGTGGAACTTGAAACAGCACTTACAGCTTAGCATATATCCTCTCCCCTTTCCCTAAGTTTTTTCCAGAGAATCAAGAGATCTCCCGAATTTCTCTAAATTGTATTTCATGTAATTAATCTAAGCATCGTCTTAAAATTAAGGTAATAAAAATTATTCTCCCTCCTAAATCCTGTTGAGCATTGGCTTGTAGACTTTATCAAACTATTCAATTGTTTAATTGAGCTTAGATAGACATCTATCATACTCGTTTCTGGCAATATCTACCTTGTTTTACTGTAACTGAAGCTTTTTATCTTGTATCCCAATATGAGCAGCATCTATAATTGAACTATCTTGCAGATAAATAATAGGATGTATTTGATTTTTAAGTAGCAGGCTTGGCTTTCTACGATCTCTATCTGGGCTATTTCCAAATGCTGTAGAAGCTAATTCACTATACTGAAGTTTTAGCTACTACATCTAAAAAACTTGTATCATTTAAATCTGGTATTATGTGTTGTGGTAGCTTTCTTTTGCAAAAAGCATTTAAGTCCTGTCAGCATGGAGGGTATTCCAAAATGAATTGGCTTATTTAATTATCTCATGATTGGTAGAAGAATAATGCTTTTAATAAAGGTCCAAAGGTTCCACCAAATCCCTTCCAACCAATTCACTTTTTTCATGCACACTTCTAACTATCTCATCAGCCATAACTTTATTTAAAATTAAGATAATGAACTTTGACATTTACAAACGCAGTTGAAAGAGTGTCATTCAGAACTAATCCTCCACCAGGTGATGCATCAACAACTCCACTTCCTCTATTCTTATTTAATTTAATATACAATGCACTAATTATTGAAAGCATTTCCTACTAAATCCTTTTCATACTATGTTAAAGCCTTCTATAAGGAAGTAGCAAAAGTGTCCAGAGCTTTACGATATAGAGAAAAGAATGATCGTAGGTGCTTCATCGTCTGTTATCTTTGATTGGTAGATGAGGAGAGGACTGAGATACAGTCCCATAAATCTACTCCATAACTCAAAGAATAAAATTGCTTTTAGAATATAATAAAAATAGAATAGCAAGAAGTTTCTTCAAAATTTGAGCTCAGTTAAGATCCTCTTCTCTTTGAATCACTGTTTTCGTTAATAGGGCTTGAAGATGTATTCTTTTTACATTAAATAAACAGTTATAATGATAATTCTTTGAGTCACTTGGATTCTGAATATATTCGTAATAAAACATATTCTGATCTTAATCGGCAGCAGCAGCTGTTATTGTTGTTTTTTATTCTTCAACATCTTCTCCTAATATTTCTACTATTCATCCTAATGGTAAGGAGAAGGATATTGTTGAAAGGCTTAAATTTAAATTAATATGAGCTGTTTATTTACTATCTTTAGTAATCTTTAGCTTTTTAAATGGTGACTGGGAATTATCAGCAATACTTTGAAAAGATTGCTTATCTAAAAGATTAATTAAAACTACATTATAATTGTAAATGATTCGTTTTTGCGTTGTCTTAGATCAGATTTGATTCCATTTCTTTGATAAAATTAAATTTTAGATATATAAGATTTATTTTATACTTTATTCGGGGGGGGGGCCTTTCCTTGACAGTAAAATTTTTAGTGATAATTTAAAAAATAAAAGATGTTTATAGGAAAATTTTCGCTCCTAAAATCTGATTCTCCAGTATAGCGTTATTCGAACATCTCTGACCTCAAATTTTAATCCTAATTCAGTCAGTTAAAGTTCAATTGCACCTAAATAAAATCTATATTTTGATATATTTTTTCTCTATTGTAAAATTAACTTAAAGTGCAATTTTTAAATAGTGCAACATCTATATATAGTCAAAATTTAATTCATGATTGATGGTATAATACTACAACTTCCCAGCCTAAATTCTTTGGGCTTATAGCTTAAGCATGTCTTTAATTTAAAAAATGTTGCACTATTTGAAAATTGCACTTTAAGTTTGTTTTACAATAGAGAAAAAATATATCAAAATATAGATTTTATTTAGGTGCAATTGAACTTTAACTGACTGAATTAGGATTAAAATTTGAGGCCAAAGATGTTCGAATACAGCTCTATAACTGGAAGAATCAGATTTAGGAGCGAAAATTACCCTATAAACATATTTTTTTTTACCTATATTCACTACAAATTTTACTGTCGAGGAAAGGCCCCCCCCCTTTATTCTATTCATTGTTCGCAAATTACTTTATAATGGGGGAATCAATATATTTTTTGTTGAAATATATCAATAGACGATGATCACTTTTAAAATATACGATCTAGATATTATAAAATACGAATAAATCATTCGTAAAAAATAATAAATCAGAAGAAGAATTGAGTTGAAACTATTCATTAATCGATATTAGATTATTCCAGCTTGTGAAAACTAATTTCTTAGAATTCTGATTGACTATTCAATCAAGAATCTTTCAAGCTAGCAAATAAGTTCATTTCATTGAATCATTAGAAAAGATATTATCAAATAAAACATTTAAGATCTATATAGCGCTAGAAATTATAGTAGCCAACATACCCCACAAGCAAGCCTACCGCAGATCCAACCACCACATCTCCAACATAATGACAATGATAATACACTCTTGCAAATGCCACTAGTGCTGGTAAAGCTATTAGCATAAATAAAAGCTGAGGCCCTCCATAGGTAAAGTACATCAGAGCACACCATAATGTTGCTTGGGCGGCATCTCCGCTAGGCATGGCTAGCGTACCCCTCTCCATACCTCTTAAATTATGTAGTCTAAAGCATATAGAATATTTTACTTAAAGCAGGCTCTAAGAATGAGAAGGCCTTTCCCTTCTGATAGATTTCTTCAGAGTTTGTGTTATGAAGAGCAAGCTGAACACGATTATTACGTTGAAGCAGAAAAATATCGAGGCCGACTTTAAACCACCTTCAAGAGTACTTGACATAAATAGATTAATAAATATAGATATCTAATTATGACTACTTAGTGATTTCAGGACTGTAAAAAGCAAAAGTGGCTGTCAGAAATCCTGATATAAAGCAGAAAAGTCTGTTAAAAATTAACCCAAAGGGAAGCACAAGGTACTCTAATGAAGCTGGTAAGACTAGCTCGTGAACTACTCTGCTTGACTTTTTATCATATTTGTCAAGCAATTAAACAAGGCTATTCATTTACTTAAAATCTGAATGGTTTTAAACTGAAAATTTTATAAGGCTATCTTCTCCTATAGCGTGTTTTCTCACATCGAAGGTCTATTTTTCAAAATCCTCTTATGCAGTACCATCATTAATACTTTGCCCCTTTGATTATCCCTAAAGAAGCGGGGTAGTAAATTCTTTCTCATAGTTGTGATAGTTCTTTGGAAGAGCCTTTTCGATAAAAATATTTTAATTTGTTTCATTGCTAGCATTATCATTCTATTAGGTAGCCCCATAATCATTCATTGTGGCTCTGCTTTAAATATTATAGGTGAGTAGATTTTCTGTGGATAGTGCTGTGACAGATTAGTTTCTATTGATGCTCTCGTTCCCTCCCTCAAACATTTTTAATATATTTGACTAAAGTCTATGGTAAATTTAATACTCTTAATGTTGAATTTCAATATCTATTTCATAAATGAATTTTTACAAATTTAAATTTGGAAATTTTGTAGTAAAAGATAAATAAGTAAATATAGACTTCAATAAAAGTCTCTCTAGAAATCCTGTCCTATTTATTAATTATTAGGTAATAGACTTTAAATTATATCTTTGCATTCGTTATTTTAATCTTTGAAACTCTACTGTCTCAAGTTATGTCCGAACGACTTAAGTTATCTTGATGATTACAAGGTTTGTGCAATGCTTTATGTTAGATTAATATCCGATGAATTTAACTTGAGGATTAATTATTGCGTATCTTTTGAGTTAGACTTATCTATTGAAAGTCTTTAGAGTGTTTTAGGATTATGTAGATTTTAATAAATCAAGGATTGATTTCTACTTTTAGTAGAGAAAGAATATTTTGGTTGGATTAGGTTTGTGGTAGTAGTTCATTAAATTGGGTAGGTATATGATCTCTCGATATTTCATGTTTCTTCTTGAATTAATTCAGTGAAACTTCATCTTAGTTTTCATGTCCTAATTACTTACCTATTGCTTTTAAACCCTTACACACAAAATAAACATACACAATTTTACTATAAGTCTTAGATCAAACAAAGAAAGCAATAATTTAGATAGGTTTAAAAATTAAAATTACACTTTAAGATGGGCATCAGTTTAAATTTATCTCCATAAAATTTTTTAAATAATCTATTAATTCTTCTTATGACGAAAGAAATTTATTTGCGAAATATTATATAATATGAATAATTCTTTAAAGACCAATATAATTGTTTTATATTTATACATTAAATTCAAAAAATATTTTCTTTATTTCAATTAACTAAACTCCTCTAAATCAAAACTAAAGAATTAATAATATGGTTGAAAAATTAATATGATAAAAAAGTGTCAAGCATTTTATAATTGAAATTTGATATATTAACTCATATTGAGTTTATCTGCAAAAGGAGCTTGCTTGAGTTAGTCAACATATCTTAATTGTTCTAGCTTTCAAGCTTAAAGTTTGAAGCATTCTAGTTAATTAAAGCATTTTTACTTCTTCAGATTTGATTTACTTAGATAATTAGAGCGATTAATTAATTTCCTAGTAAGTTCCCTATGCTTAGTAATTTTTGGTCTTCATCTGCTTAAGAGAATTAAGATGCCCTTCATTATAAAGAAAGACTAAGATAAATTTTCACTATAGGTAGGGGCATCGAGCTGCATGGCTTCATAATACCAATCATCTAGCACACTTATCTTATCCTCTTCTTCTTCCTAACTATCATTCTCTATATCCTTACTCCTCTTTCTTATTTCAAAAGCATTTTGGATTTAAAGAGGAGGTTGTTTCATGGTCTCAAACTATTTTCCTTTAACCGAGCTTATTTTAGGAAGACTTAATTTGTTTGCTGTTGAATCATTTATTTACTCGCTATTAAAATAAATCATTTATAATAATCAATTAACAGGGATACCATATAAAAAATTTTTGATATTGAAAAGTATAGTCATTTCTGAAAGCATATACCTAACAATATAAAAGCAGCTCTTTATCTTTAATGTGATATGAGCATAGTTCAATTTATATTAAAATCTAAGCAAAACATCAAAAATAAAATGGCAAGAATTTAATGAATTGTCTTATTAAATATTTCTTGCTATCCGTTTTGATAGCTTTTTCATCATAAGTTACATGCTAGTATACTTTATGATTTCTAGATTGATTACTGAACAGAGTTTGCAAAGATTTTTATGAGTTCTAGAGAAACATTGGTGAAAGAATTTGCTAAGAAGTTTATTCAATCAAAGAGCTTAATTTCTTAGAGTGCAATTGCACTTTGAATTATGTCTAAGGCATTTCAGACATCTTATAAATAGTAGTGGCACACAATTCTTCCTCTCCTTCTCTAGGAGTCGACTGCTTTGAATTACAAATATAAATCATAAATTTGTAATAATAAATCCTCAATCAAATCAAATATTCAATGCTTAAAATTGCTTACATAAATGTACTAATGATTATATAAAAATCTGATGCCTCTATTTAATGATTTAAATTTTTTAATTATTATCGATTAAAACACTATTCTAAAGATTATCTGTATTATGAACTTATTAATATTGAAAGATTTAGTTGCTGAGGACTAGGCTCTTATTAAAATATAAATTCGTGATTCCAGTCCTTGAGTGTCTCCATCATAATGCACGTGCTTTAATCTTGTTTGGGAAGTATTGATTCGTTATTTTATGAGTCAATGCTTTAATTTCTAATTCTTTTAGAATGAACTTTCCTTGAGTATTTTCTTTCTTTGGCAGTTTATTGAACAGTCTAGTCTAAATATTCTGGAAGAGCTAATTTGTCTCCTAAAAATAAATTAAAAAATAAATAAAATTCCTTTTAATTCAAGGCTCTACATTTAGAGGGTGGGTGGAGATTTCACTCTCGCATCAGATGAAAGCAACTAAAACAATTTTAAGTTATTAAAATCACTATCTTTTTATTTATAAAAGGGGGGAACCCCTTTAAAATTTTTTTTTGCTCTGGCTTTTTAGTTTTCCCAAAGCTTATAAAATAAAATTTATTATGGTTGAAAATTAAACTCAATTCGAAAATAGGTTTAATTTTCTTTAGTTGATATAACCCTTTAAACGAATTTTTTACCGATTATTTTTTATCCCTAATTTAATAGAATAAATGGGGTTAGTTCCCGGGGGGGTTTAAAAAATTTAAATTGAGCCTTTTGGCTCAAATTTAAAACCTAATTTTTTAAATTTTGTTAATGGAAATTTAAAAAATTTAATTTTTGAAAATTTTATCGTTTGTGGAATGGAATGAATCTAAGTTTTAATCTTTTTAAACTTTTGGAAAATGAGAAATTTTAAAACTCTTAAGGTTGCAAAAAAAAAAAAAAAAAGCTATAATAATTTATTTTTCAATTTTCAAAATAAAACCTTTTTAGTTTAGAATTTAAACAAAAGAAAAACCTTTTTTTTAAACAAAAAATAGTTTTTATGTTTAATTTATTAGAGTATAAAAAAAAAAATATTTTTTTTGGGGGAAGATCCGGTTTCCCATTATTATTTAAAGGCCGGGAAATTGGGGTTTTCCCCAAAAAATTTAATAAATTTGAGGGTGAAATTTAAATTTCAATAAAAAGATCAATTTAAAAAATAAAAAATTTCCGTTAACCCATTTTTTATTTCTTTTTAAAGGGTTTGGATTTCTTTTCCGATAGGCTTTTTCCTAAATTTTCTTTTAAATTTTAAAATTTTCCTCATTCCGCCCTTGCTGTTATTTTAAATGTTTTAATTTTTAAATCCGAAGGGGGAATTTTCTCAAAGGGGAAAACCTCTAATAAAATATTAAAAAAATAATCTAGTGCTAAGAGATTAAAATTTTTTGGTTGGGGGTGAAAGTATTAATGGTTGGGGGTTTTCTAATTTTTCTAAAAAATTATTTGGAAAAATAAAGTTCTTGCAAATAAATGAGTCCGAAGTTTACTAATTCTTTATACCCTCTCTCGCTTAAACATCAAAAGGAAAAAAATTTTTCAAAACAAAAGATTCCCTACAGTTTTAATAAATTTTGAATTTAAATTGGGGGATTTCCCCCTTTAAATTTGTTATAAAATTTGAAATTGGGAAAAACCCATTTTTTAATTTATAAAAATTTAAAAAGTTAGGGGCCTACCCTACCCTTCGGGGCAGAGAACAGTTTGCCTCTTTAAATTCTATTAATTTTTGAATAAAATTTTTGGGGAATTTTTTTTTAAAAACAAATTGGGAACTTTTAAAAATTTCCCAATTTTACTCCCCCAAAAGGACCTAAAAAAAAGGAAAAAAAAAGGGTTCTTTTATATATTTATCGGTTTATAATTTTCTGAAATCCCTATGCATGATGCCTTTTTGCCTCTTCACTAAATTGAAAGTCTTAGGAAAATATAGAATCACGCTTTTCTTAATTGTGAAACTCTTATCCTAGTGCATAGTCTGCTTTAGTGTTGGCTTTTGAGAAAATGTTTTGGTTTGTGTTTGAGATGCTTGATACTTTTGTTGAATTTAGGTTATTTTTGTAGGGTGAACCTCTGTTATAAAATTTTGCAACTTGATTTGTATCTTGATGGGCAGAGAGTGATTGATCGTAAATTACTTTAAAAATTTTTGAGTATTTTCGTCTTTTAATTGATTTTTAAAAGTCAAATTTTGGTTTTAGTCGCTTCGGGTTGGGCTTAACTATTTTTTAAAAAATGTTGTTTGGGATTCTGATTGATTTTAGTCCAAATCAAACCTTTTTAAAAATTCCCCTCGAGCAGAATGGAGAAAATTTTAAATAAATTTTAAATTTAGAAAAAATTAATTTATTAAATTAAAAAAAGTTTAAAAATTTTTTTAAAATTTTTTAAGCTTCATTTAAAAATTTAAAATTCTTTTTTCAAAATTTTTTATTTAAAGTGCGAAAATTGGGGGATCATGTAGGGAAACTCCTTTTTCCCCTTAAAAACAAAGGAGGAATTTTTAAAAAATTTTTTCTTATTTTTTTTTTTAAATTAAAATCACAAAAATCAAATCCTTTTTTCAAAACAGTCTTATTTTAAATTAAATTTTAAATCTTTTTAAATATTTTAAATTTAAAAATTTTAAACAAAAACTACTCCAAAATATGGAGAGAAATTAAAAAGCGATTAAAAATTAAATATAATTAGGCCGAAATATAATTAAATCTAATTGCCCTTAGCTTTAAATGACCGATAAATCGCAAACTAATTTCTCTCAAGAGCTTAAAATCGCAAGCAATGCTCCCATTATCAATTTTCACCCAGGGGTAAAATTGTCAAAATTAAAAAAAAGTCATATTTTAATTTTAATTTACTTTAAATTTTTTAAATTTTAAAAAATTAATTAAAAGTAAAAATTGTAAGGAAAACCCCCGAAAAAATTTTAAGTAAAATTAAAGGGAAAACGGGAGGGTCCCCAAAAAACCAAAATTCCCCAAAACGGGAATGATGGGGGGAACCAAAAAAAATTTTTTTAAAAGGAAAAGGGTGTGATTTTGGGGGCCTCCAAAAGAATAAACACTTTAACAGCTAAAGAACCCCGAAAATTTTTTATTCAAATTGCTACTCTTGGATTCCCGATATGAAAACAAAAAAAAACCAAAAAATTATTTTTAAAAATTAAACAACCTTAAAAATAACCCCACTTTACCTACAAGGGATTCCCCAAATGATAGAATTTATAGGAAAATGAAAAACAAAGTTTTAAAAATTAATTTTTTATTTTAAAAGAATATTTTAAGTATTTGACACCTCAAGGAAAGTCTAAAAATGGAAAAGGTGTCCCCGCTATTTAGAAGGAAGCCAATTAAAACTTGATACACACTGCAAGTGATAATAATGATTTGCTCTCTACTTTATCAAGAACTTAAAATACAAGAAACATTTTTTTATCTCTAAAGAATATTTTTTCTTCATTGATGATCAGATGAGAATGACAGGCAACACAGGAATTAACGGACTACCAAATTGCCTAGGGGCAATATTATACGTTCAGCCCCAATTTTTCAAAAACTTTTGAGTTTGCTTCTGTAAAGACTGGACGAACTAAGACGAAATTCTTGTCATATGTGTTAAAACTTAGTATTGTAAGCGCTCCTTGTCGGCTGGAGTATTGCTAGAAATATTTAATAAAAAGGGTAATATTACAGATTTATTAAATGCCACAATTATAGGGAACGTTCTTACAATATACCAATTATGAATTGTTTTAAATCTATTCTCTAAAGTTCAGTAAAAAGACTAAAAATGTGTCTACTTAATGTAAGAGCTGGTTTACTAGCCAGTAGTATAAAATCAGGGCTAAACAGATAATATAAAACGTACTAACAGTAAATAGTAGGAGTGCATCCCTAATTTCCAGAGAGAAGATAGAAAATGTAGGAAAGAATTTAATTTTTACAAGCAACAGCAAGAGCTAAACTATTTTGGAGGCTGAAGCTAAGGTTCTAACTTAATATATTTAGTTTAATTTTTTACTGAGCATAGTGATTCCAAAAATGGGTTTGAATAAATGATTTAAACCCCTAAGCTAGATCTGAAAAGCAAATGTAAGGACTTAAATCTTTCTATATAATTTGTTGATATAGTCTCTGAAGTAAATGTGAAAGATCTGTTATCAAAGAATAAGACCTACATTTAAAAATTGATTATTGATTCTTAGTCGAAATAAACTCATAAGCTCAATCACCTTTCAAGAAACATTGGGGGATAATTCTATATTTTAAACTATGGATATAAAACTAACAGAGAGAGTGCGAATTAAAGCAACAAAGAAAGTATTTTATCTAGAAATCAATGTCGTTTAAAATTTATCTTTCTTAAATCAAGTGAATCAGTAGTCTCATTTATATATGCTTTTCATATTTTAATAATTTTCTCTTTAGTAAAGCCAAACTATTAAGAACCATAATCAGGCGAATACTCTTAAGCTATTTGATGAAGCACATGACAACTTCTTAGATTCGATAGTAGGAGTTGATCTATCTTAAAATACTTTAATAATTGAATCTTCTGTAGTTGAGTAAAAAGATAGTCAGAGAAAACCGACTGGAACACAGCTTCTTAAAAACAGTTTGAGAACATCTTAAACTCTTACTAAGTCACTATCTTAGAATTTTTGCAAGATTAATCAAGATTTATCATTTTTAACACTTTCTTTTATAACTTAATGATTGCGAGATTCTTTAAAAGCTGTAGACCTGCCCCCAACAAACTAAGATTACACATGTATATTCTTTAATTTTAATAATGCTCCTGCAATCAAAATAATAAAAACCCAAAAATAAGTAATTAAAAACAAAAGAAAATCCCCCTTTCAATTTCTAGTTTTTAAATTAAACATGCTCTTTCTATCGCTAAAATCAGTAAAGATTGCAATAAAGATATCAGCAAAAAAAGTTAAATGAAAAAGCTTAAACCCCAGAAAACTGTGTTCAATCTGCTCTCTAAGCCAATTAGAACTAGCAATAACTAATTCTAGAGAAACTTATAGAAAAGATATCCAAGGATGCTCTTCAAAAGCGTTCCAAAAGTTTATTAGAGCAAAGTTTTAAAGCTTTAAAATTGAACAGAATCAGATCCAAAATATGCAATTTAAATACTTATCCAAAACTAAGAAAACAATTAAACCCAAATAGAAAGGCGGAAAGATATAACTCTACTTTTTTTAGAAATATAATTTTTAAAATTAAATCGCTCCCAACAAAAATCATATTTATTCAATCTATATTTTTAACTCACTCTTTTTTCAGGTTTACTAAACTTCTAGAGTTAGAAGAGGATAAGAAAGTATAAGAAAGATTTCTTACATACCTAAGATTTTCCAAACCAACCGTACTCAATCTAACAAACTCCTAGAAATTAGTAATAGAATCGTGTCTTTAACATGAATTCAGCAAAACTTCTTAATTGCTCTAATCTGTATTCATCAAACTAAAAAGAGTACGCTGCTGATCCTTTTCCATAAAGTGGCAGAATAATGATTAGCGTGAATTATATTTATAATTCTCCATTACATAAGGCTCTAAAGAACTTCTCCTTTTTATAATAACATGAAAGTAAGGGGATAGTATTTAAATTTTTATAATATTCTTTTTAAATTCAATTTTATATAAATGTGATAATTAGAATAGTATAAAATTATACTAGAGAATTAAAAGAAAATAGATGATAAATTTGAAAAATAAAATGTCTAGTTTGTAGTCCGTTTTTAAAATATTAAAGTTTTAATTTAAATATCTCTTAATTTAAATGTGGGAAATCAAAGCTCTTGCAATAGCCCGAACTCAACCCCTTTACAAGAGAGACTCCGCACCATCGAGAATCGGCCCCAAGTTAAAACCCGAAGGTACCTTTTGACAGCAAAGACTTATCTTCGCTGGACAACTTTAAGAATCAGTTTAGACCAAATTTTGAAACTTTTGACAACTCATTACTCAATTCAACCAAGCCCCAAAAACCCTTTAAACCCCAAAACATCAAGAACCAAAACAAAAAAGGAATGAGAATTGCTAAAAAAAAAAAATATAAAAATAAATCTTCCAGTGAGGATCTTGACGAAAATCTACATACCGCCTCCTTCTCCCATTAATAATTAAAATTTAATATATTTAAGCTATCACTTATTATAAATCACTTACTTCGGCACTTATCTATCTTCATTTAAGTTTTGATAATCTTCTATCACGCATTAAATTCTTCAGTATATTAAGTGCATTGATATTTTTGCTGCAGTCGATTTTCAAAGCATTGATACAAAAATAATTTTATTTTTTAATTTAATAAGATAATAAAGTTTTGAAGCCACATAAAATATCAGTCAAAATTGATTGATTATGCCCTTTAAATTCAGCATGAGTTAGAATAAATAAACAGTTATCTCCCATCTAATAAATTTCTAAACTGTGTAGAATCAAAGGGTCAGATACTCTTAAGAATTTTAAATATTTATCATATCATTAAAGTTCAAAGTTGTGATTACTTTGCACTTATTTTTCAATTAAATGAATAGCAAACAAAGAATAATCTGATGGGAATAAATTATAATAATTTAAATTATAAAATCCTCAAAAAAAATTAAAATTTTAAAAAAAATAAAAAATTTAAACAATTTAAAAAATTAAAATTTTTTTAATTTTTTATTTTTATGAATATTTATAAATCAATGAAAAAATTTAGAAATCAGAATTGGGTGAGGATCTTGTTTTTGAGCCTGCAATCTGTGAATAATGCGGATCTTTCATTTGCAGTTATCATTTAAACTCATCATCAGAAAAATCACTTAATTGCTGTAAATCAGAGGTAAAACTAGGCGAGCTTGGCTAAAAAAGATACCCAAATAAACAATTTTTAGACATCTTATTCAATAATTATGATATAAATTAATTTTTAAGAATAATATTCAGTCTGAAAGTTCTATGTTCCTTGTGCAAAAAGTATATCCCGTACATCTAGTTTTAGAACTTAGAATACCTTCAGGCTTCCAAATTACCTGATAAAATTAAATAAAAGTATTTCACAATTTAAAATGAACGTGTTTAATAAGAAAATAAATAAATATTTACAATTTAAAAACCATTTTTTAAAAACCCAATAGAAATAGAGATTATTTTTTCCAGGATTTAAATGATTAAATAGGAAATTAAATAAAAAAATGAATGCGAGAATTTTGCGCAAAATGCGATTTGAAATTTATAAAATTAGATAATGAGTCTCATGATATTAATTATATTTTTGCCAAATAAAATATTTTTTA